>WAAE01003774.1:0-95555 GCA_013400495.1 Nicator chloris | reverse complement strand
TTTAAAAACACAATAAAGATTAAGGATACCTTCCAAAGCAGAAATTATCTCTTCCAATACACCTCCAAGTATTTAAAATGCTTGATAACCCAATTTCCTGACACAGGCAGACACCCTGTAATATTTTCATCAAGTTAAAACATGTTTTAAGCTGTCTTCTATAATGACATCAATGACAAAAACTATCAAGACTGAAAGACAGTTGACTCTAAATCAATAATTCCTACCTCATGAGAAAGAGCACAAACATGAGAGCTCAGGAACAAGTGCTGCAAAGGCAAAGACAATTTGTTCCTCTGCTGGTTTATTTCTGTTTGGTTTTGTTACTGTTTTTAAACATGCAGAAACACGTCACTTGAAATATCTACTATATTTTTTTTCTTTTTATAAGTATATCCACTACAAGCACTTGCTTGGGGCAACTGTGCTTCCAAAAGACTTTTCAACTATTCGGTAACTGTAAATGTCCCATATCATATTTTAATCTTTTTCCTGTCTCAAAACTGCATACATATAAAACTAAACCAAGTAATATTCTCACAGTATACATCAGTAAGAGTTTATCTTCCAAAAACCACAACAGTAGAAACACAATTCACAGAAGAAAACTTAAGTCAGCTAGAGGAAGCATTATCCAGAATTACTATTATCTGGTTTTGGGGGTTTTTTGTTGTTAAAAGAAGTCCTGTCTTCCTGATTCTGAATTTGTACAGATTCCAAGCTGAAAAATCCACCAAGATTGAAGCTGTATGTGAGGTATTTGAATGGAGAGTTTGGAGAGTACAGGGACTTGCAAATCAGTGGAAAATCTGCCCAAAGAGTACAAACACCAGGCTCAAGTGAGTGCTCAACAAATCCACAACAAACCAACTATTTCCTCTCTTACAACTACCAGGTATCAGGAATGATTATTTCTTCATGTCACTATGTGCAAAAAATTTGCAGCATACTTCATTTTGTGCTTCCAGTAGCATCCATCATGGACCAATTCAGTTACGCACCAAGCATGTTCAATCATCAAATTTTTAAGATAGTTATAGCTCAGTCAAAAATATCAATAGTATAGAAAAACAGAGAAAAATATAATTTAATTTAGCAGTGAGATGCAATGAAATCCTGAAGAATTTTTTAGGCTGTTTTAAGAAGATTGTTCTATGAGCAATGGGATTAATGGAAAAAGGCATTTTTCCTTTTAGATGATCTCCCCTACTCAGCCCAAAAATACAAGCTGTTCCCTTTCTAATTCTTGTACCCCTTATGTAAAAGATACCACAGCTCGTAGGTAATCTCTGTGTATGGCAAATACACCAGCAGCCAACAGGGCCAGCTGCCAAAGGCAGCAACAAGTACCTTTCTCTTCTCCTTACTAGAGCACTGATTTCAATAGCTTGCTTCTATCTGCACACCAGCTTTCATGAAACCATAGAGGAGACTGCCTCTGGGTCGTAAAGAAATGCATCAGATACCTTGGTTCTGTGCTCTTAGCTGGATCATGAGGGAAGAATTCGAGTTCTCAGCAAAGTTGTTGTCAAAGTCGTTCTTCTCTGATAGAATACTTGAATTTGTTTCTTTATCCCATGGAAAGGAGGATGCTGCAGAACTTCCCCTTGCAGGTGTTTCTTGGTTTCTGGCTGATGTCTTTTCCTGTTGCCATGAAAACACGGATGAAGAAGCCTGATGTCGCGCAATATCTCTGTGACTCAAAGAGCTTTGAGGATGAGGCTGATTTATCTTCTGTGTCCAAAAAAAGAAAAGGATGTACCTTTACACAGTTCCTTATCCAACACATAACAAAATAAGTAATTTATTATTAAGTAGCTAATAGGTCATCATTTCACATTGTTATAACATCACAGCACCTACCAGTACAAAGTCCCGATAGATGTAATTATTTTTTATGCTACGTAAATTAAATAACTTTAGCCCAAGTAGCTATGCTTGGCTGATACTTATAAATACAAACCAGCATATAAAGAAAAGTATTTTGATCTGTGTATCTTTATAAGTAAGATACATAAAGTTCTGTCTTTTTCAAGACAGATCCCATCATTTAACTCCTACATTTTTTAAAATCAAAGCCTACATTTAAAAAAAAAAAAAAAAAAGAAGTCTAGACTAACATATTTGATATTTGACCAACATTTAGTTCTACTGGAGAAGCACAGATAATTTCAAAACAGATTCAATTATTTAAACTTATAAACAGAGTACTCCAAAGTTGCTATAATAAAATCTGCCAGGTACAAGCTTTCAATACTTTCCCATAAAAAATCAAACAGAGCAAAAAGATTAGATTTTTTTTCCTCCTTAAGTGAAAAAAAAACCCAAACAAACAAAACCTCAAACAGTAAAGCCCCTAATTTTTTTTAACTGGATTTTGAAATGCAGCTCATTTGAATTACTTTTTCCTAAACTAAATCTCTAACCCATGTAATACCCAGTGTGAGTTCTCAATCAAACCAAAGAATATGCTGTTATCTGGGAACAGCTGTGCCAAGACCAGAAATCTATACTATATTGTCCAGAATGCTGTGTCCAATACTGTGAAATAACTTATTAACAAAGAGGAAAAGAAAACTAACCATGCATGCAGTAATCATTTCCCCTATATGCCATTTAAATTTATAGTTTCTGAGACAAAAGTTTGAATCCAGAACTAGCCACAATGATAACCAAATGATTCCTGGAATCATAGACTTGGACTCCAAAGGTATCAGGTATTCCTTTTTCAAATTATGTTTTCCTGATGTATTACTTCGCTATTTTATTTTAAGCTGAATTTTACTCACCATCCTAATTATTGCAAGGGTTACAAACTACTGTGTGGTCTTCAACCATATTATTCAACTCTCTTTGAGGACACTAATCAATATGCTGAATAGTACAGCTCTCTTTACTGTGCCTTTTCAGGCTCCTTGTTTGACTCCAGTAAAAAGGGACCATTTTTTACCACTCTGCACTCAATCTTTTCCTTTAAATTAGCAAATTTTTTCCCTTTCATCAGTCTATATCCAACACTATACTGAGTCACATTTAACTTAACCATTTTCTGATTTGCTCTTGAAAGTAAAACCCCAAAGGTCTGGAAATATACAAGGCATGATTTGCCTTTATCAGTAAACGGCTGACCTTTTCTCCATATGCCTACACATGCTTCAATAAACACATCGTGTCACATTTCTAACGATTTCCCCAGGACAAGGAGTTTCTCTGACTAAACTGGACTTCCAGGAAGCAGCACTGTGTTTTTTTCTAATGTCATCATCCTTGCCCCTTCCAGTGTCAAGAGAAGAACGAGGCAACATTGCACACCATAGTAATTCAACAGTCCCACACTGCAGTGCCCTATAAATTAAAGGGCAAATATTTTCTGTACCTGGTGATTTATTTTTCATTACTATTCATTTTATCAATCTATTTTAAGACTACTTGTGACTTTCCAATTTGAGGCTGTGCCACAGATTCAACCCCAATGAAAAAAGGCTCTGATATAGAAAAGTTTTTAAACCTTTACTTGCTAAGTACCAAAGATAAAATTATTTCACATTTTCTGCAATGGCTTTTTCCTTGAGGGCTTTCACATCTTATTCATCTTGTTCTCAGAGATTAGCTAATACTGTTCCTTCTTTGTATATGTTTGAAAGATTTATGGGTTTCTATTTTCTAGGTGTGAATTATTTCTCACAATCTTTTTCAAGGCTATTTTATTACCTTATTGTATTTAACTTGGCATAACTGACACTGTTTTATCTTGTCCTTGCTTGCAGGAAACTTCCAGTTTCTGAAGGATGTGTTCTCATTTTTAATGTCCTTCTTTCCTTTGCTATTCAAAGAGGATGGCTTTTCTGAATTCTCCAAGATTACTTTTGAATGGGAGTACATACAGATTAGTTCTCTCTCTTTTTCTTTTGAAATTATATTTTATCTGATGTAGACTATTTTTCACTAGTTTTCCATTTCATTTTCCAAGTTCACCCAGTGGTTACTTAGATATCACACAAACCATTCCTAAGAGATTCTTACCTTAAGCTGGATGGTTCTCAGTTGTAATTCTAGCTCTTTATTTTCTTGTACTTTTTTCTTGTATTTTTCTTCTAGTTCTTCAAACTTAGCACCTACAAAGACAAGATGAATAGTTCTTCATATTCTGCCTTAGTCCAACCAGTTTTTCACCCAATCCAGCCAGGTTTTCTTACCCCTATAGGTCCCTTCCAACTTGAAATATTCTAGGATTCAATGATCTTAATGAACTTAAGACTCCAGTTTTTAAAGGAAAATGTCTCCCCAGGAGATACAATTTTAAATAAAGTTAGGTAAATCATTTTAATCTTAGCCCTATTTCAGGAGCGCCATGCTTAGTGGAATACTTGACATTGTCACTAACTGCACCCCTTTTCCGATATGCATAAAGGAAGTAAAGGAACAGAAGTGTAAGAGATTATCTCAGATTTCCCATTGGAGTAAGATTGAGATGCCAAACTCACAGAACACTTGTACATAGCACTGAAAGAGGTAAATAATATTGAACACATCCAAGTTTTTCAGCATAGAGAGCATAAGGGTGTCTGGCTACAGAATTCTCCACTTAAGGAAACTTCCTGTTGCTTTTCCAGTTCATTCAAATATTTTAAATCTTTTTGATGTCACTAATTTGAAGATAGAAGTGATGCTTTGAAATGGATACAGAGCATTAATTATGTAGATTATCATGCACAGTAACAGTCTAAGCAAAAAATAATTTTCCAAAGAAATAACACATTTATTTGTTGACTGCATTTAGTTAAAGTAACTGTGATAAACAAATTTGCTCCCCACGACATGAAGGGAAGAGCTGACACCAGGAACAGGCATTCAAAAGATTGCTGCAGTCTATTGAAGGGTATTTTATTACTACTCCACGTCCATCAATGCAGCATTGAAAAGATGTAACATTTCCAATGCCTTCACTCTGCACTAATAAGTTTTAAATGGAAACCTAGGGTGCTACAAATTAGATACTCTCATAACTTATATAAGAGAGGCTAGGCAACTCAGTACAAGTGTAATGTTTAAAATGCTCAACCTTCCAAGAAAACTGACAGTCAGCTATCTGTGTCAGATGAAGAAAGGGATCATTTACCATTATTACTTTGAACTGGTGTTAAAGGAGCAGTAAAACTTTTCTGTGGAGTGGCACTGAATGATACATCTCCTGCAGTCAATGTTTGCTGACTTCTCTCAAGCTCACATTTGCATCTGTTTAGGAAAGAAGCAGCAGCATAAATTAATAATGGAAACTAAAAAGTTAATTAGCTATTTTTAAGAGCCTAACGTACACTAATAAGTTATACAATTCTAAGAACTTAAAGATCAAGTCAAGACATGTCTATTGAAAAATTCTAGGTGGTATAACACAGAAATACTTTATTTAGAGTTCCAACATATTTAATCAAGTGCATAGGAGTCAAAGCTAAAACACAAAATCAAACACCAAGTAGATGAAAATCAGAACTGTTTGAGGTCTCACTGTATGAAGCTGTAGTTCAGCTAAACATAGCCAAATCACTGTAAGCAGTGAGAATATCAAACTCTCATTCTTCAGGGAGCATCTTTACGGTAGGAAACAAAACTTTCAGTTGTTATGTTCTGATACTGGACACTTTCAGAAAACTATGCATACCTCATGCAAATGCAAGGGAATACTCTCCCCTCAACAGTGTATTTTTCATGTGTTCCATGTACATCCCTACCCAAAACACCACAGCAGATAACTCATTTGAAGGACTTCTGTGAGCTTGAAGAGTTACCAGGGCATCCAGTGAAACCATAGAACCAGTTCAGAGGCCACACAGTAACTTTTGTCCTGCTCAGTGAGCACAGGTTGATAAGATGATAGTCCCAGGCTGTAGTCCGTTGCATCAGTGACTCCACATTTGCCTTTTTTATTTTCTCCCTCTTTTACAGCTCAATGCCAATGGTCCTCTCCCAGAGGACCATCAGTTGGGATGATGTGGCAAATGAGCACATCCCAAACAAAATGCAGACAAACACAAAATCACAAACAATTGCCAAGAATGAGGTACATGCAGTAACTGACATTTTGTAATCAGCAGTTATGTAAAATAATATAATGGGAAGGGGGAACTCAGCAAACCAGACTTAATTTTGGGAACAGATAAATGGAACACATTTCCTCAGCTCACAACCTCTTTGTCCCAACACTTGACAGCAGATACAGAGAACATTAGTGAGGTTCTATCAACCCTGTTGAATCTCACTAGGTTCTTCACTGACAGATCTCAGCAACTCCTTGCACAAAGTTGGTGTTTCTACATGACATAAATTTATTTCTGTATTATTTCTCACAGCAGTCAATTACCTCAACTCTTTAGTTTTCACAAAAATCAAAAAGAAAAGAAAAAAAAAGAAAAATTGAAATAGCAACACAGCTCCCTCTTTATTTGCTTCTATTAGGACATGTATGAGGCACAAAACAAAAGAATGAAGAAATAATCATTGTAAATATGTTAAGAGACATACAGCAAGTCCTCACCTTTTCAGTTCTTGCTCTAGTTTTTCAATGTCCTTCTTGCAGGAATTCAGCTGACCTGACTGAATGCTGACCTGAGATTCTTTTACTTGAAGATCATGTGAAATTTTCTGCTTTGCTTTCTCGAGATTATCACACAATTCCATCAAGCTCTGGTTTTCTCTTTTTAGTATTGCAGATTCATTTTTTTCATTTTCGACCTAGTTGGAACACAGAGACATTTTTGTAATTATCAGTTCCTCTCTCTACTTTGGTGCATTTATTATTTTAGTAACACAAAGTTTACACGCTGTTTTCTTCCTAACACTTCAAAATCCTGACAGCTCTAAAAACCTCAGATGTCCACATTGTTTGAATATTCTTGGGTGTGAACAAAACCCACATTTCCTAAAATTCAACTTAGTGGCATTAACAGTTTCTATTTATTGAAGAGATACAAGCTCTTCCAAAAATTCATCAATCGCTAAATATTAATAATCATAATTAGTCCACATTCTTCACTGATCATCTCACTTCCCTTTCCAGCCTATCTTTAGCAGCCAAGAAGACCTTGGCTCATTCCACAAAGTAGTACACAATGATTATCAAAGGTCACAGCTTTGAAGATAGAGTCTGGCAGGAAAGATGTCCTTCTCCTCCCTGGAGGAGCATCATCTTTGACACAGTGTTGTTCTTTAGACTGAAAATTGTATTACCTGCTGCTTCTGAGAGTTTTAAAGCACCCCTTCTTTTTGTTTGGGGACCACAGCAGCTCCTTGGAATGGTTGAAACAATTTCTTGGAAACTCACAGAAAACTACTAGGCTTAAGATTTTCTAGAAAGTTGTAGCGATCCAAAGGGAATAATAGGCAACCTTTGTAAATTGTCTCTGAGCTGTTGTCAGATATTACAAAACAAAATTGAACCAAATGGGTCACTGCTGACCTGAATCACGGCAGGACCCTGACCAATCAGGTCTTTAATCCCCTGGTTAGAGGGCTGACAGGGTAGAGTTAGATGAGGTGTAAAATTACAGCCCTAAAACCAAAAAGGAACACCAAATCCTAAACCTCCAGTCTCTACAAGGAAAAAACTAAGGAGTAACATAAACTAAGTCTATAGGTATCTGTAGGCAAGGTGAAATAGGAAGAGGCTACCAACTGTGCAGCTCTGGTATAGAAAATAGGCCCAGTTTTTATTACGGATTTTAACAGGTATAACAATAAAGAGCTGTAGAAAAATCTCAAAGCACACATAAATACCTAGAAACGAACAATCATGCCAAAACGATAGGAAGTAGAAATTATATTAACAACCAAAAAGTACTAAACAGAGGGAAGAACGTGATGAGTATTAAGATGAATATAAACAGTTTATAATTCTGTACTACCTTTCCTTTCAGTCAGGGAGAAGAAGCAAACCACTAAGCCTAACAACAACCACCAGAAAATAAATTATTATAAGTGTTTGGCATGGAGAATGTATTTTGAGTTACCTTCTGCTTCTGTTTCTGCAAAGCTGCCTCCAAAGTCTCTAGCTGGTATTGCCTCTGCTGACGTTCCTTTTTGAGCTTATCCACTTGACTTTCCAGCTCATGGATCTTCTGCAGGACTCTGGAGGAGAGGCCCTCTTTCCATTCCTCCACAGCCCAGCTCATACTGGCTAGATTCTTGTTTCACATTAAATGGAGAGTATTATGCCTGAAACACAAAGACAACTACAATGAGACCTTCCAAAAAGTTAAGTAAGCGTCCCTTTTAAAGAAATTGCATTTTTCAAGCTTAGCAGCGATTAGAATACAGCATTCCACAACCTTATAGGCTTCCTGATCCAAACACCAAGCAGCACCTTAAAATATTAGCTCCTGTTTTGACACGCTTCTATGCGGTTAAGAGCAGATCATAAAACCTGGCTCTAATGAATCTCATGGCAACAACGGGGTTTGTAGTCTTAGAGCTGCGTTTGACAGCTGCACCTCAGGTGGCATGTCCTTGCGAAAACACACGGCTCCGTACGAGGCGTCAGCGACACTTCTTTATTTCCTTTTCAAAGCAGCGCGGCTGAGCTCGGGGCTTCTCAGAGCAGCTAAAACTAGAGACCAACGACAGGCAGAGAGAGCCCTCATGGAATCGGGAGGCTGCCTGTCACCGTCAGTCCCGCGCCCGACCGCTCACTCACTGTTAAGCGCCGACCCGAGCCCGACGACCGCTGCGGACACACCGCGGTGTCCTGAGCCCCTCACGACCGGACACGGTCCCGCCGCGACTCAAACCCAGCGTCACCGCCCCGCAGCCGTTTGCGCCCGCCCCCGCCATGCCGCGGCGCTGCGCGTTGATTGGCCCGACGGCCACGCAGCTGGCCACGCGACCGCGGCCCCGCCGCCAATGGGAGAGCAGCGCGGCGCCGCCCGCCCTTCTGAGTGGCTGGTTCGGAAGCGTTCAAATTCCATTGGAGACGGCGACGCAGGCGCGCGGTGGTTCCGAGGCCGTTGCCCTCAGTGGGGCGGGGCGATGCCCTCAGTCGGGCGGGGCGGGAAGGGGATAAGCGTGGGCAAAAGGGTGGGGATGAAGGCAGCAGTTGTGGGGTGTAACGGCCGTGTCATATCTTTATCCAAAACCACTTTCCCGACCCCAAAGAGAGCCTGAGTTGTGAGAAAAGGAACGATAACATGCTGTCCCGGTCTTCATCCGTTCACTGGGAAAGATCGACAGAAGACTCCTGAAGTGCTTTCGTATTCAGTTCTGCTCCCGGGTCTTGGGGGTCGTTTTTTCCTTAGTGTTTATTTGTGGGGGTGTTTTTAGGTGGTTTTGTTTTGTTTTGTTTTGTTTTGTTTTGTTTTGTTTTGTTTTTTAGGTGAAGGGAGGCAATTTAGCCAAATATTACACATTTTCTACCCAGAAATACAAACACAATCAAAAAGCCCCAAATAGTTTGTAAGTATGGTCAAACACAGAGCATGGAATGGACATGGAAACAGTGAAGGCTGAAGGATTCTAAAGTTCCTGTGAAGTTCCCCGGGTACCTGTGACTGGTTTTTCAAACCCTCTGGTATTCCCCTCTCTACTCCCCGACTGCCTCTCTGAGGGGAGTTCTGGATTTGAAGCACAATGTTCCTTTCCATCAGAATTCGTGACTTGTGATTCTATGATCTGATTGTCATTTTGCCTATTTAAATGTCCTGCCTCTCGTAATTGTTCTGAGAATATTTACTCAAGCACTGTTCTTTAAATCATATTTGGGAAATTGAGTTAAACAAATCTTCCCTGAGATGTTAAGCAGCTCACCAGTTGGCCGGTGAGAACTCTGACTATAAACAAATATGGCACAACAAACTCACCAGCACATTGTTTAAAAATCTCCAAACTGTCTCCTGAACAAAACAAGCCATTGCATTGATGGAACTGATCCATCATAAATACCTCTTCACAAATAACAGTTAAAAAACCCAAAACAACC
The DNA here is from genome assembly GCA_013400495.1 of Nicator chloris. Classification (NCBI taxonomy): domain Eukaryota; kingdom Metazoa; phylum Chordata; class Aves; order Passeriformes; family Pycnonotidae; genus Nicator; species Nicator chloris. The sequence continues at coordinate 85,591 of WAAE01003774.1, read as the reverse complement.
AAACAAGCTAGAAATTTCCATGGTGAACTTTATGCAGGTGTTCCTGAAGGAAGAGCAGAGAACACCAGTGGAGCAGGAATTACTTTAGAAGAGCGGATAACCCTCACACAGTACTGCCAAATAATTAATGAAAGCTGAGAACCAGTCCAAACTGAAGGGGATCCTCTGCATGGTGGACAAGGGGCAAATGTTCTGTAATAAAAAAATATTCATTATATTTTACTTTCAGTGTTTCCCATTGGACAGTAACAAATGCTACTTAATCAATTGTAAAAGCTGAAGAATATTCATTTTCTACAGATGATATTACAGTTGGACTACCGATGGACATGGAGCTCTAGCATTTAAACCAGTTCATCATGCTTAATCCCTCAGGGAATACTTCCGTGAAACAGCTTCAACTTCCAAAACTGGTGGCATATTTTCCAAAAGGGTACAAATGGGTAGAGTCAGCCTCCAGCATTCTTACAAGGCATGAAAAATGAAAATCAGCTGGTGTGTGCAGAGCTTTTAAAATGCAATCTGATTAATATCTAGATAACTGAGGCTAAAGGAAGGGAACCTGACCACTGTTGTCAACTCAAATATGAGAAAACCCTTCTTCTGAAGCTGATTTCTAAGAATTGTCAGATTTGTACTGGGTTAATGATTTACAAATTTCTTTTTTCATATTTGACAACCTTTATGTAACTATTGCAGGAATTAACTAATTATCATGAAAGATAAAAGCAAGTTTCTCTACTCTTTATGAATTTTTTTTTTCCACATCAACTTATTCTGCACAATACCTTTGTAAGTGTCAAGACGCTAATTACCAGAAGTAAATATAAGAATAAAAATATTAGTAAATGTAATATTGAATTATGAGATACAGGAATAAGATCAAATACTCTGAAAAAATAGTAACAAGTTATAGCAGCCATCAGTTTGTCTAACACTTATAATTATTTTCATTATTCTCTACTGTCTAGAATTTGTAAGGTCTTTCTAAGAGACTTTCAAAATCCTCTATTTTGGAGTTCCCCATGATTCTGAGCAAAGACTACCTCAGGTCTTGTGAATTAGTTTTCTTTGTCCTTGAAATTCCGTTCAGTCTTTGCCAAATGCCAAACATCACCATTTACATTTTCTCACCTGCATTCCTTACTGCAATTGCTTACTGTAAGGGGCTAGAACAGTAAGTAGAATACAAAAGCCACTATAGGTTAAATTTGTATTGCTACAGCATATGTCAGAGCATGTGAGGAAACACAACCAGAAGGGAAAGAAAGGAAAAGAATGTCTGATGAGAAAATCTCTCCCTGCTTGGGTACTACAAGAAGCAGAAAGCAGATGGAGCTTTTCCTCCATATTCTTCCTTGCTGGACTCAGAATCCATCAGGAAAGGCCAAATTCATGTAAGTGTATATATAAATGCATATGCACATCAAAGAGCACTTGAGGAGCTGGAGCAATCCCATTCACTCAGGGAAAGAGATAAATGGCCTGGGTACTCTGTGTCTGATGGGGTTCCACCTTCCCAGCTTCCTTGTGGAGGCACCAGAGGCAGACACTCTGCCAGGCTGGGGGTGAAAGAGAAGATGGATCACTTTCCTTAGCCTCACCCAAACCCCACCCTGTACTAAGTGATGCCTCTTGCCTCCGGAAAACAAAATTCCCCATCTCTGCCAATGCAGGAAAGTAACTGAGAAGATGGTGGCAGTTCAGGTGTCAGTATAGCAGCTGCATGGTTAAGTCTGCACTAGTAGAACCCAGCGAGCTACTGTTGTAAATTACAATGTTTGGTTGTTTGTACACCCTTAGAGTCCCTATTCTTCACATGGTTTTTCACAGAACACACAGCTTGCTTGGTGAACAGAATGAATGTTAAGGTGGATGCCCTTGGGATGCATAGAGAACCTTACACCTTAGATTTCTCAACTGCCTTTTGCTCTTAAAAAAGCTTGAAGTGACCTGCACAATCTTTTTTTCACAGTTTATTAACAAAATCAGGGACCACAGCATATCACAAATTGCAACTCTGTTCCTAGAGGAGATGTGGGTGTTTCTCTAGTGAGTATTACAGTATTTTTATGGACCAATTGAAACTGTTACTGAAGCGCTAATGCTGACAGCTGTGCTAGGGTCAATTGGATTAATGTATTAATGGATCAAATATCTATAGTTGCTCTATTGTTTGGGATCACATTGGCTAGTACAGCCTTCTAAACACCAGTGAGGAGGTTTCCTAGTACTGAGAAGGTGACTGAGGTTGCCTGGCTTGTCTAAGGTGACACCATGAATCACATGCAGGTGCTGGATAGGGACCCACAGATGCAGCTCCTGGCAGTTTAAAACACCTCCAGGCAATGTCGCCACACTGCCACCCTCCCTTCTGTTCCCCACCTTGTCACTGCTTCTTTATGGCAACCTTGATACTGAACTGCCAGGTAAGAAGGTTAAACAGGTAAGGGGTATTATGTCAAGCAAAGACCTTTCTGGTAGCAACAGCGTGTACACACATACATTGGGCTGCAAGCTGCAGCATTGTCTGGTCAGATAAATGCCTGTCCCAGCTCAGAAGGTGGAACAGGGATATGCAGGAGAGAGTGAAGAGGGCTGTGGGGACACCAGCTCAAATGAGTTAAAACATCATGTAACAAGACCCTAAGTCCCTGTGCTCTAATCCCTAACATCTGTCTGTCACAATGATAGTAAGAAACCTTTACACAATAAATGAATTCTTGTATTACCAGTGTGTTTTACAGGGATAAAACTATCTTACAGCTTCTGCTTTCAATTAAGTCCCCGATATATTTAGGGCAATTACTCTGAATAATTTTCATCACAGGCAAGTATTCTCTGACCTTTACATGTAGTGTAATATTACTGTGATTTTTTAATAATCTACAAACTTTCTGTAGAAGCGTTAACCACTGGATTTAAAGCTGCCGAGCAGTTACAAAGATGGACCCACTACAAAAAACAATAGTAACTTATTTAACCATAGAAAGGATTGAAAACCAGGGTGCTTGTTAGTTGATGTCAGTAAATGTTAGTTTTGAATGTAAATGTTACTTGTTTAACACTTGTTAGTGTATTGGAAGGGTGGAGGAAGAAAGCAAACATCTAAAAGGAAATGGTTTTTATGTAAGTGCACATATACCATCCTACCTGAAGATGGATTTGCAGCTATAGCAATAGTTACAGTAGTGAAAAGGTATTTATGTCTTTCTTTCCTGTTCTAAAAACATTATTTTCAAATACTATGAATACAGCCATTAGCAAAATGCTTAAAGGGTTGGTGTACAGTTAAGAAAATGATAAATAATTACAGCAATTACATTATGATCTGACACATCAAGTCCATATTGTCTAGGGTTTCAAATTAACAGTTGCTAAACAACTGGTATTTTGGAAGATTGGAACACCTTTTTTTTCTTTAATGGTGATTTCCCTCTCTTTATAGTTCTGTTGCCAACTACAAATAACAATACCAAGCAAATGTTTCATGCTACATATGTTAACACACACACAAAAAAATACATTAATTATACTATCAATCACTGTTATATCTTATGGGCAATGAGTTATCAGATTTCAAAGGGCATTTGATAAGATGGGAACATGTATCCTTCCTGGTCCACTATTCCCTAACTTTCATGGATCCATAGCTTGCCCCATTTGTGTTAGCACTGTATACTTAACCACACACAAGTGTGTGTATCATTATCTTCTAATCCGAGAGAAAAGAAGTTCAGAAGTGTACTGCATATGAACTAAAAGGCATGTACTTTTTTTATAGCCATCTCTGACTCCTGCCACCTTTACCACCACCTTTTTAAAATGGGGAATTTAGAAAATGCCAGCTGCTATGTTAGGTTACCTCTATTATTTTTTCAGACCTCTCTAAGGTTTGTTTTTTCTTTGGCTTACATTCAATAATTTTCTCGCTCTATCACCTTTTACTACTTTATTAAATTTTTTTTCACTACTTTTTAATTTCCTTTTCCCTCAAAGGTCATGTCTCCCAATGGTACCCAGTGATGGTATCTGCATGATTGCCTTCATAAGTCCAAGTTTTGCTTCTTTGTTGGCTTCTCTATTCTAGGTTTTTGGTCACTTATCATGGCTGCTCTTGCCATGCTTAATCTTCAGTTTGAACATCCCCTTCCTGTGAACTACTCAAATTAAAGTCTTGAGCTTATACTTTGTTTCTCCTTTGTTATGACCTGGGATGCACATAAGAATTAAAGTTTTGTTGCTTTCTAATCACTGGCCCTAATTTCAGCTTTTTGTCATGGAAGTTGATTTGTGTTTCTATTATTTTTTGAACATCCACGTTGACCAAGAAAGATACAATCCATACCTTTTGGAAACACCAGTTCTGTCAGTGATTACTTTCACCTCACAATACGTTGTATTGTATCATTTAAAGAAACCCGTAATTTCTGCTTCATTCACCCTTAAATAAATTCCACCAACCAAGACTGTGTTTGGCATGATTTTTCCTTCTGGCAAAACATGACCTTGACTGTTGACAAATGGGTGTTACCTTCTGCAGTACTTGCACAGTGGGTCTCTGCATTTGCACACATCATTCACAGAAGCTGAGGTTGTGCTCACACACTTAGAAATAAATGGGGCTTCTAAAACAAAAACAATATGAACAATATGAACTTTTCTGAAAAAAAAATTAAACAAAACAAAACAAAAAACCCTTGCAGATAGGGTTGGGTTTGTTTGTTTGCTTGTTTTGGGGGAGGCCTTTTGCCCCAGAAGCAGATAAAGGCAGTTCTGTACAAACCTCTGTGTCGTGGATTGTGAACAACGGATCTCATCTGGATTTACACAGGACTATTCTCTATTTGAATCCCTATAGATTCCCTTGAGCACAGGTAATTCTCTCAGGTACTGGATACTCTTCTCCATAGCATTCCACGTGCTTGTGCACACTACTAGATCATCCTGGAAAGAATACCTTTCCCTCACACTTGACAGGAGTCATCAGAACACTAACAGACATGTTCAGCACGCTGAATTCCTTCATATATCAGATGGCTTATCTGCAGGTATCTCCTGTTCAGCTCCCCAATTTCTTGCTCAGTGCCAGACTTAGATAAGCCTTTCCACTCATCATTGTTGCTGTTAAAAGGTTAAGTCTTTGCCTCATTTCAGCCCTGCTGGCTGCTTGCCATCTGACTTTAGCAGGCCAGAGACATAGGGCTTTAGGTCCTCAGTGTGTCTGCAGCCTGAAACCCAGGATTTAAGGTGAAATATTGGTCTTCCAACAACCAAGAATTAATTGGGAGGAAATTCCACTGTTATTTACTATACACATATATTTGTAATGCATATATATATATATATATATATAAAAATTTATATGCACATGTAACTTTTATGCATGTACTTATCTGAGAATCTGTACTTACTTTGTCTTGTGGTCACTTACTGTTCAAACAATTTATTAGACAGTGAGATAATTAAGAACATCGCTTACACCATCCATGACAAACTAATCAAATCACTTATTAGCCTATACCCATGTTAATGATGTCTCTAAAATCCTCGTGTTTCTCTGTGAAAAGTTTGATTATTTTAGACAAAAGTACATTTCCTTATCCTACACTCAACATAACCATCCCAACATTACTTCTGCCATTTTTACAGGCAAGCTCTACAGTGAGTTTTCAGTCACCCAACTAATTGTAGTAGGAAATCCATCTCTAATAGCCATAGTTGATGAGCCACTAACTGAAATGATCCAACAGACTAAGTATGGAAGGAGGAAACAACTGCTCTCTACATCTTAATGACTTTGCTTATCATTTTATCTCCTCACCCCTTCCAAGTCTAAATGCCAACAGTTTTGTTGATATTTTCTATACTATTTTTGTATTAATCGTTTCCTGGAAAATGGTTTATTTCTATTTAAAGTCTTTCTAGAGCATCTAGCTTATCACACACATGACAGTCAGTATAGAAAATAATATTTATATATACACCTCTCAGCATCCCAAATTGCTCTAACTCACAGCAAGTTCCCTGTTTGTTTTGACCAAAAGTGAGAATAAGAATCAGAGCTCTTTTAGAAACAATATACAGATTCCAAAAAGCTGAGACACATCTAGCTGAGGTTTTATTCTTTTACAGTACACTTCACAAAATCATTTCAGAAAACTTTAAAATCTGGAGCTTCACCGTGCTCTCATATCCAAGCATGGTCTTAGACCCATTTCACAGAGATGAGCAAACATTAGCGGCTCAATTCAAGTTACACAGGTTTGTGACCATCCCAAACCCACATTTTAGGTTATGACATTAACTTTTTGCTTTCTCAAGAAACCATTTCTCTCTCAGTGTTGACAAAGTATTTTCAATGGGGAGCCCACAGTCAGACACATAAATCCATGCTGAGATGCATGACATTTGTCAGAAGTGGGCAGCCACTAAAGCATCTACAAATGAGTGGTGTATTCTGACTTCAAGGCACACTGAAAAACTAAGTTCTTCTAAAAGCTAGTAATTTGGGGTTGGGTGGGGGTTGGGTTGTTGGTTTTTTTTTTTCCCCAAGAGGCCAGTGTTTTCAGAAATTTGAAGACCTAATAGCATGCTATAAGGTACGTCCAAAAATATCCGAATTGGTAATCCATGGAAACTGTAAAAATGTTACTCATTCTGTCATTGGACAGCAGTAACAGTTACATAGTAAGCTACATTCATTGTCCTAAACTCCTTTGGAGTACTGGCAACCATGGAATCAAAAGTTCATTACTTATTCACAAATACTAAAAAGTTTTTTGTTTTTCTGCCATCACTGGAGAGCTGAAAAGAGACACAGGTATTAAACAAGGCCTCAGGCAGAATACAACTCTAAGCAAAGTAGAATATTCAACACAGCGTAGTTTATTTGCACAGATAATCAACCAAGACTTTTTCTGGACTACAAAATTGGGTGCTGGCTTGCTTGTGATAAGCCATAGAGTACTATAACATGTTAGCTCATGCTTGGTGGCAACAGGTTTGTTTTCCAAGGTTGTGTAATCCAAATTCCTTTTCTAAGAGATGATTTTGAGAAGCACTATTAAATGGAATAATTAATGATCGCACTGAATACTAGAGAAGTAATTTTTTTTTTTTTTTTTGTGGTAAGCTTCAAACATTAAAAGTATCAATTTATAAAGAACTAATATGATTTTAGGAATGCGAATTTCTGGTAGTGCACTAAGTTTCTGCTTACATTACAATCAGGTCAGTGTACCCAGCTGTAGCACATGACAGAGATTTTAGGAACACTGTTAAGGTCACATTTACAATACAAATCAGGAATGTGTTGCAACTGCATTCTTTGATTTGATTGTAATGTAGATGACTGTAAAACTAATTAAACATCATCTACTGTTCACAGGAGAAACCACCAGCTGTTGCTTAAGCACACTTTAAAGACAGTTTTGTATGAAACAGGTTATGACATGGTTTCACCGACCAACAAGGACTGAGATTTTTCCATGTTATAACAAGATTCTTTAACACACTCAAAATATTTAATACAGGTCCTAAGCCACTTCAAAATTCCTTGCACAGTTTCATAATAAATGTCTCCTATATTTTGACATAGATAAAGTCAGTTTTTCTCTGCTGATTGTTAACAATTTAGCCAAGCTGAATGGTGTTGGGCTTTATTTTCACGAGGGTTTGAGAAAACATGCAGGCCTACCAAATGCAAAATTTGTGTAAAAAGATTAAATAATGTCTCTCTCCTATATGTTGCTTTCATCTGAAAATCAAAAAGCACCTTCTTAAGATCATTATCACTATCTCAATTTTCTGACAAGAAAACAGAAACAGGGATGTGCTGATACATGCCCAACATCAGCCAAAAAACTGGTAGCTAAGGTAACTGAGGTACAGTCCAATGCCAGTGAGTTATTTCTCATTTGTTGTTTCTATTTGTATATTATTTGGATATTTATTCTATTTTGTAGGGCACTTAATACAATAATCCTGGTGATACTGTACAAGGATCCAGTGTAAAAATTTTATTATATCAGAGCAGAGGAAATATTTTTGAGATAGACTCCATAAATCATTACAGCAAGTCAATAAAATCTCTAAATGTGGTTTAGAGGTGTTGTGTTTTCAGGTAAAAAAAAACACTGTAAAATTCCCTAGCAGCATAGAAAGACAGTATATAATCCAGCCCACATATGACTGATAAAAGATTAACCATCAAAGTTTTCTTTTTTGACATTTGAACCAGCACAGGCATTTGGAACCAAATCAATAATTTGGATAATTTTTGCCTTCAATTCTTGAAACAGTTTGAGTAACACCTAAGCTAGCTTTATTCTTTTATTAAATCACTCCCCAACTAACAGATAACAACAGTTAGATTTAATCCCAAATTCATATACTCCTGACTGCTCTTGAGGACAAAGATATATGTAAAGATGGCAGGTTTTAATGGTCCTAGAAAACCATTAGTAGTAGCACCAACACAGCAGATTTGCATACGGAAACCTCTTCGCAGGAACTGGCTAAAATGTCTGGGAAGTTTGGCGTTTTAAAGCACCTGCTTCTACAGTCTCTGAAAGTCTAATACAGATACTAATCACTGTGTTAAGTAATCTCATGAAAAGTACTGATCATCACCATTCCCAGTCTGGGGAGCTTCTCTTGGTTGGGTAAATTCGCAATGCATTTTATTTCGCAGAGTTTGTTGAGCTGACCTTGCTTTTGCTGAGAAGCAGTATGATTTTATTTCTTCCAGTTAATTTTATTTCGTCTAGGGGACCCAGTCCTGTGGGTAATCAATTCGTGAAATCTGCTCCGAAATCTTACCATCCTTCAGCGTGTCAGTGATTCTTGCAACATTGTTTCCCCTGCAGTTAAGCTCCCTAGATAAGTTTATTTCAAATGCAGAGAGACCTGAATTGAAAGCGACCAGCTGCAAACCAGGAATCCTACTAAAAGGCTTTAGGGAGCCAACACACCACCTTGAGGCACAGATGAAAAGTCAGTATTTACTGTGTTAAAAACATCATCCTTACACTTGGCCTATCATGGGGAGGACAGGACAGCAAACAAAGAAATTAAACCCTAGTCTTGATGTGTACTTTTCCAACTTTCTACTCAGTAAGGTAATCTCTTTTCTGCATCATTTCAGAGCACAGAAGCTCCATGATCCATTTTATCATCTCATTCTGACACCTGATATTTCTTTCAGATTGTCACACTAAACTCTCGTATCTACACATGGTGAAGCACAATTCAAGTTTAAATCCTAAATGGTGTCACTTCTTAGTGCCTCAGTGTAGCCATATGTAAAATGGGGATAATTACTTACTTCATTAAGGTGTGGTACTTGTAAAATGCTTGAGAGTCTCAGATGAAAAGGAGTGCTTGCAAAATGTAATTATAATATTATTATGCCAGAGGTAAGGCATAGGCTTGTGATTCCATGTACAGTGTTTAAATACAATTACTTATCTATCAACATCAAGGATCTGTGCTATTTCTCCCTCTCTCAGCTCCTGATCCTTTTACCATTAATAATCTGAGTAATCCTGACTCCAGTGAATCTGCTCACTTACTCCTTCAGTAAGGTATACAAGAAACAAACAGTAACATCAACTCCAAAACAGTATCAATTCTCATTTATCTCTATTTTTAATAATTTCCCCTGTTTGCAAGAGTTCTTTAGTTCCTCAAAGTGTCATAGTTGTTTTAAAGGGATACCTGCCTTTGACAATTCTGTAGATGCCCATTGGTACCAGAGGTATTTGTACACACTTTCACACAAAAACACAAAAATTGTTTTTGGAATGTAGATAATTTTAAATAAGTGTAGTTTTTCAAAAAATAATTTTGCAAATTGCCCATTAGCTGTGATGCACAAGAGCATCTACACATAATTGCTAATATTCACATTGCTCTTAAGCTTACTTGATTTGGTGTGGTATATTCCACACTGTTGGTAGCCTCAACATTCCTGAGGTGTGTTCCTACGGCGTGATGTGCTCCCTGCTCCTTTCGTCATTTACACCAGGCATGAGATGGGCTTTCCCACATCTGCCAAGTCCTGGGCACTTCGTGTAATTACAAACCACCACGTTTTAGGCCAACCTCAGGTTTTCTCCTTCTTGCTTTCCAGCAAGACACAGAGGATGACGGTGGCATCATGAGTGTTTTTCCATCACGGGTATTTTACCCTCTGTGCAGCTGGAAGAGCAGGGATAACCACACTTCTAGAAGTGAGGGTCACACAGGAAGCAGGAGACCGAAAGGGCTGAGATGGGACGAGCAGAAGCAAACACGGGGAGGAATGGAGAGAAACGATGCTGTCGCGCAAGGCTGCAGGAGATGGAGTTAAAGAAGGGCAGAAAAGTGGTTACGGAGCGGCAGGGCGGCACCGCGCCTTCGTACGGGAGGGCTGCAAGGAGGATCTCAGGAGCTTCCAGGCCCACGCATGCAGAGCCTATCTCAGCTCCCCGCCTGCCCCTTCCCGAAGTCTGTCTGGGGATGCTGCCCCAGCTCCCCCGGTGCTCCCGGGCCGACACGTGCGCGGAGCCCCACGGCAGGAGGGCCGGGAAGGGGCCGGCACCCGCACCTGGCAGCTCTGCCCTCCTCGGGAGAGCCGCCGCCAGCACCCGCCCGGATTGGCAGGAGCCTGCGCCCTCCTCTTCCTCCCTCCTTTTCCCTCCTCCGCGGGGTGGGTTTCAACCCTCCTCCTCCTTCCTTGGGGAGGGGGTAAGAGTTAAAAAAAAAAAAGAAAAAAAGAAAAAGAAAAAAAGAAAGAAAGAAGGAGAAAGAGAAAAGAAATCCCAAGTCGCGTCCCCGACGTCTCCGGGCCCCGCGGCCGCAGCGGCCGCCCCACATTCCTGGCATTCCTGGGCCGTGACTCCCCGCGCCGCCCCGGCCCCAGNCCGCAGCGCTCGGTGCCGGCGGCAGCCGCTGCCCGCGGGCCGGGACCGCCGCCTCCCGCGGGCGCGCACAAAGCCGGAGCCGCCGCGCTGCCCAGCAGGTAAGGAGCCGCCGCCGCCGAGTTCGCTCGAGTTCGGGAGCGTCCCCGCGCAGACTTTGAAAGTGCCCGAGCAGTGCCTCGCACTCGGAGCGTGCGGTCGGCGGCGTTTGCGTGGGGCTCGCTGTGCGCGGCAGCGGGCTAGCACAGCTCCGCCGGGTGTGCACCGCTGTCCGTGAAGCTCCAAAGTAGCCGTGCTTGGGTTACAAATGCCAGTCGGTGACCTGCGATAAGCGAGCCTTGGACGGTCCGTCCAGCCCGTGAATTTAAAGTCAGACACCCAGATAACACGGCGTTTGTCTAGTCAAGAGGTATTTGTAAATAGCGAGGAACGGGCAGGGCTCCGTGCTGGGCTGCCCCTATTTACATCGCGGCATGCCCGTGTTTGCCTTCCCCCCGGGCCGGGGCTTTACCTTGCTCTTTGTTAGTTACAGTCAAGCCTAAACTGGCCGTCTTCAGCAAGTCTGTAGTTCTGGCGGGTGCTGCAGCAAAGATCGCGGCGAGGCAGGGAAGAGTGACATCTACTCTCGTTTGTGATGTGGCAAAGTCGATGAATTGTTAAGATCTCAAACCAGCTCACTTTATTGGGGTGTATTTGGGACAAGCGTTACATAATATATGTGTGGTATGTGGATATGATGTGTGCTGGAGCTTTCCTATCGAGTATGTTTTATCTCTCTGATTTGCATAAAATACTCATATGTTTCAATTATAAGCAACTCTTTTGTCGTTTGTAACTTTAACAAGGTGGGAACAGTGACCTGTAAAAGGCTCAGATTCAATATGTTGTTGCCCAAGAAGTTTTCTGGGATTTTTGGCATGTAGCCTGAAACCATAGAAGAAATGCTTTTACCAGAAGCCAGTTCTTTTTTCTTTAAACTATATGCAGATAGTTGCTGCAGGGTTTAGTTATTCCAAAAGCACTGTGACATGCTGCAGTTCTTCAGAGTTTGGAAAAATATTCATAGAAAATGGCTCATCCCCCAAAATCACAAGTCACCACCTGCCAACTTATTATGAGAGGAGATAGCTCTTTTTGAGGAGAGATGTGAGGAGAGGCAGTCCCAGCAGGGACTGTGTTCTTGTTATCCAGCTGAGAACGTCCCATCAAATACGAGTGACAAAATACAGATTAAACAGCTTTTGCCCTTGGCCTCTGGGGGTTTTGTTGCTGACATCTAGTACTTGTTACGTGGTATAAAATAGAGTGTGTGTTGATATTATAGTAATGCCAATAAGCTTTAGAACCTGTTCTGTTACTGGCAGTACTTGAACTCTTTCTGGTATCTTTAGAAGGCTGTGCCAGAGTTGCTTACAGACAGAGGGCACTTGTGTATATCTCACGGGTCATGATACAAAACTTGGGAGCTTTGCTAACTTATGGGCTGAAGCACAGTCCATCAGCTAAAAGATCGTCCCTAAACTCTGTGGCAGAGCTTGTGGGCCATCAGTTCTGCCAGTGCATTTCTGTGTGAGAAGCTGGAAAGCATGTCTGTCTTGATGCATCCTCAAGGAATCCAGTGATGCAGACCAAGGCCAGAGCAAGGGCTGCTGGGCTGATCTCTGTACTGAGCAATATGAGCTTTTGTATGTACATTATATTTAGAGTTTTACACGTGCCTTTTAAATGTTTCTGTAATAGTAGCAGAAGTAGCTTTGGTGCAGTGTTGTTCATGAGGGTTAATTAGCAACCAGTGTTAGTACTAATGACTGACTTTTCTGCTGGTCATTCTTGTCCAGCAGAAGCCCATGAGTCAGTTATTGTAACTTAGGTATGGAATGGCTTTCTATGAAATGCATCTACTCTTATGCACTTAGCAAATTGCTTTGGCCAACAGTGGCTCCTCCAATTGTGGAGAAAGTATTTTACCTATACACGCACAAATAAAATTCTGTGCATAGTTCTGATAACTCCATGGCTTCCTTTTTCTATGTTTATTTGGTAGTGCTGAGCCAATCTGCTGCTCTTCATTCCATTTTGCTTCATATGCAGTGAGGCTGTGTTTGATTAATTGTTACTTAAGGAGCTCATTTTACTATGGATTTACATTTAGCATAGGTATATGCAGTATGAAAATGTCCTTGAACTCCATCTCTTCAGCTGGAAGCGAATCCTCTGTTGCAAGGGTTTGTCAGCTGAGGGGGGAATGTGTAAACTGCTGGTAGCATACAACAGGTACAAAGTTTCAGCAGGCAGTGTTGCTCAGCAGCATATACATCCTAGTCCTGCAAAGACCCACCCATGTGCTTCAATTCATGTTCATGAATAGTGCCTTTGAAACCATGGGATTTCTTTTATATACATAATAATAAACAGATATACAAGTCCTTGCAGGAGCCAGGCTATAATACTTAGTATGCAGTATATTTGTGCATGTGTACCCAGCTCAGTTGTAAGAAGATTTCAGTAAAGGCCTAATTTTTATGCTGAGCAAATGCCATAAGACTATTTTTTATGTCTAAGTCCACTGTGAAATACAGCATATCTTCATTTATTACGCTTTGTGGAGTTCCATTTTTGAAAATAAAGCAGTACCATGTGGATTTTCCTCCTGTGAGGAGGGAATATGGTACAAGATTGTGCACAAGGTTCTCTTAAGTTTTATGTGAAGAAGTCAAGTTCCTTTTTTAAAATCTGCTGGTTTTCTATTCAGACTTCTTGAAAGCTGCTGCCTCCACCTATGAAATTGTTAAAAATATTTATTAAAAAGCAAGAATTAAGGAGTAGCTCCTAAAGAAATGGAATTAGGCCTGAGCTGAAGTCCATGTGGTAAATATATGTTTTTGATTTCACTGTCTAACCCCTATCTATCCTCCTGTGCCTGGTGCAGGGGACCTTAAAACTCAGTGGGCAGGTGCAGCTTCCTCTGGTGGTGCTGGATTCAGTCCGTGTCCAGAACAAGTGTAGCCTGTCCCATGGGTGCCCTTGTTCTCCTTAAAGCCTTTTGGCTTCTCCTTAAAGCCTTTTGCTGTGCACATGGAACTGAAGAGGTGATGGGTGAGGAGGCATGTCACACCCTCTGAAGGAATAGGGCTCCTCACCAATGTGGAGATAGCCCCAGGAACAGGAACTGCAGTCCATGACTCTGCCCCTTTCCTTTGGGCTGTCGCAGGGAATAAGGAGAAATCAGGAATGTGAAAGGAATTAAGGACACAGGGTTATGATGCAGCACAATGTAAAAAGAAGAGCATGTTTGTTCTAAAATGTATTTCCTACCTTATCATGGCTGTTCCTAATAAGCAGTTGAACATGTTATTGTCAGCTATATGTGAAAACCTAAGTGACTGTAAATTTAGCTAACGTTAAGAAGGTTTTCTGACCAAAGGACTTTTCTGGAGAATGCTGGGTACATGACATAATGTTTGCATGCTGACATGGGAAGAAGAGAATGCCGACCCCTCTGATGTCCTGTAGCCATTGTGACAGTCTTATTTTCTGCTCATGTGAAGAGTTTAGGTACCCAGCTTTGCTCAACACCAAGCACGTCTTCTGGAAACTGCAACTCTCCTTTCTAATTCTCAATCAGTCTGCCTGTCCTTATGACTAAGAATACTTTTTTATTTTGTCAGTAGCAATGTAAACCTAAAATTACATTATGTGATGTATAAACACCTCTGAAAAGAAGGTGGTGAACATGCATGTTGGTGATCTAATAAACTAGATGAATGATGGTGTGCCAAAACTTGCTAATGATGCAGAAGTATTTGGATTAGGCAAGATTGAAGAAGACTGAGAAATTGTAAAGGGAATCCAAGAAAGCTGGGTGAAAGGGAAGCATAGCAGATGATGTTGATAAATTCAAGAATATGCATGTTAGATGGAATAATCAAATTACTTTTTCATGTTACTGGATTGTAAATTAACTATATTTATTAAGGTGGAGAGGAAGATTTCTACAATGTTTTATTTGAACTTGTGAGCCCTCTTAATGCTTAGTGTTGGGCAGAAGAGAAATGCCACGGTTGTTTTGCAATATTGTGTTAATGACACAAAGGATGTTATTAAACTGGTGCTTGAATTCACCTGGAATAATCAGCTTGTGGTCTCCTATCAAAGGAGAGTGATTGAAAAATTTTCCTATGAAGTTGAACAGAAAATATTCATGTAGCATTGTTTCAAAGGGAGGAGGTAGGATGTTCATGAGCAAAATAGTGCTTGACCATTACCCTTTGATACAATGGCTTGTTACAGGGAGTAGTTTGAAAGCCAAAGTATATAATTCTTCTAAATCACCATTTCTGGTGTATACCACCAAAGGATATCGTATAAACCAAAAGCCTGTTAGTATGAACAAGATAAGTGAACTGTTCTAGGGACAGGCAGAACAGTCACAGCTACAATGAAGAGATGTTAACTGTACTGCCCCAGGGTGTAAATCAACACTATCTGACAGGGACTGAGAAATTTCTCTTAGAACAGATGATGCTATATGTGCCTGTTGTGATATTTTGTATGTTTTCTTACAGAGTAAGCTGCTCTTAGAAGCAGAGTATTGGGCTGATGATTAGACACACTGTAGTAATTTAGTTTCTCTATTGTACTGTGAATGGTGCTGATTTTAATTGCATATTCAGGGGGAACTGAAAGATTAACTTTTTTGTATATGTTCAGGTTTCATGGAAAGCATGTCTTGGACTTTAAGTCTTTAACACATTCAAGTTTGATGTTTTAACTTACTGAGGTGTGCTCTGCTGTGGCCTGGGCTGGTATAAAGGAGGACAGAAGTGATGGTTACATTTAAAAGGGAAATAGCACTGATATCTGTTATTAGTCAATTGGTTATGATTTCTAGTATGTTTTCTGATGGACAAGGGGTATTTTTAATACCCTTTGGTATTAAAAATTTGGGTAGTTAATATACATAGTTTTGATTTCTGTAACAGAATGATAGTTATGTGGCTGTGAGAAGCATATGGACTGGTTTATGGAGGTAGCTACATCTCTTGCAGCTTGGTGAGTGTTTCAAACAAAATATTGTCAGAGCAGTAGTGTACTGACACCATAGAATTCTTGCATATCTAGCTGCTGGGGGAAAGATTGATTTAGTAGCAGGCATTGTGATTGATCTAACCATCAACAACCCATGGTAACAGATTAGTGTATGTAGTGTATAACATAGTTAAGAGTTGTCTGTAGAAGTTTCAGAAATCTATGTTATAGCTTCAGGAATAAAAAGCCAGGACTTGTGCAACTTTTAGGTGGTCTAACCAGCCAGGATGAGCTGTCTTACGGGCTGCCTGCCTTGCAGCTGTCCGCAAAATAAAATGCGGACTGACTTTGTCTTCCCTGTTGAAAAGGCTGAAGCTGTTGTGAAGGGAGCCTTGCAGTGCTTTTTGAAATTAGAAAAGAAAGTTTTTGGGAAGGCTCTCATTTGTAAAGGTGCATAAAAGTGATGTCCTCTCCTGGGACATCCTTTGGCCATTGGGCTGGATTCAAAGCATGTGTCTCTGAAGGACAAAGGGTAGATAGGGCCCTAGCCCAGGAGAAGATGGCAGTGTAGGAGAAGCAGGAGGTTACCAGTAGTTGTTTTAACTTGTGTTTGTGAAATTCTTTCTTGTTTTTACAACTGAGAAAATAGTTTGCATTCCTAAGGTTTTTGAGATTAGCTCTTATCATGGAACTCCCTCTTTTGAGAGGAGGCATTCACTACCTTATAGATAAAATGCCTTTAGGTTTTTATGGGTGATGATAATTAAGCCAGGTTTTTGGACAAGCCTGGGCAAAATCAGGGGACTTTGCCAATCAGAGATTCAACAGATAGACATCAGTTCCTATTTTTGATGTGTATTGCTGGTGCCATTTTGATTTGGACCTCTTCACACAGGACTTTAATTTGTCCTTTCAGTGCAAATGTATCCTGTTGGTGGTGGAAACCCTGCATTTTCTGGGTATGTGATATGCAGTGCTTATCTCAGGTGCTTTGAAAGGGAGACACTGTGTAAAGGAATTTCTACACAAAACATTGTGCCTGTTGTTTACCAGGACAGAGGGAGAGGGGAGGGGAGGGGAAATTTAGTGGCTTACTTTGCCCTGTGCTGAGGTGGGGTGAAACTTCTGATGCCTTTAGAAAGCAGGCCTTGAAAGTCCTACCTCAAACACAGAAAAGAGGTATTTCAGAGGAAACCTGACTTCTCCCTCAAGAGCTTTGTGAAGTGCCCGATGTGAACAGACCTGCCTCAGGAAGAAAAACCCTGATGAGCTTTGGGGGTGGAAATATATTTCAAAAGTCCTGGAAAACAGACATCTGAAATGATAATAATTTTTTATTTTATTTTTCTTGTTTTTCCTAGTTTGGCACACTTTTAAGTGTGTAAAAGTGTAATTGGTGTCTATTTACATTCTTTTTAGTGCTGTGAAGATTCAGCCTGTTTAGGGAGATGCTTTGGTTAACTTACCAGATAAAGAAATCAGCTGCTAATTGAAGGGGATGGCTGGTGCAGTCTGCTGCTGGTAGACAGAAATATTGGCAGAGCTTCAGAGCTCTGGCAGTTTCAGAATGGAGGGTGGACAGGGCAAGTTTCTGCTTGTGAAGAAAACAATTCATGTAGACATATTTCAGTAAAGTTCCTGTGATTCCTTCCACCTCTGCCAAGACTGTGCTCTGGGAATCTGTGACAGCAGAGGAAGCTAAATCACAGTATTGATGTGCTGCTGCTCCCCACTTTGTTGTGGTTCTTTTTGAGAGCAGAGAAAGACAATGACAGGGTTTTCTTGCAAGTTCTCTTCCATGTATCCATGTTCCCCTTCTTAGCTTGGTGCCCCAAAATGCATCTGTGCATAGCTGGAAATCTCGTTTGTAAAACAGAATTGAAATATTGCAGGAGAGCATTATTGAGGTGGGATAACATTTAGCATCCAAATGGTAAGTATGTTGGTTGCTAGCAATTTCACTTCCTTTTTTTTAAATTATCTTTGTTTCTGACAAGGGGGAAATAAAAGCCACCATTTGAAGATGAACGTTATTTTTAATTTTTGCATATTTTAGGGTTTTTGCTATGCACTTTGATGTTGTATGCTGCTTAACATTATCTACAAAGAAGTGTTTAAATACGATGTTCTACATGGAGAGATGCGTCTCAACTTATAAGTAATGTTTTTGCATTCCTTTCTGTATTGTAGAATGTATTGGGAAGTTTACAAATAGGAAAAGTCAAAATATGTGTCTTGAATTACAGTCTAAGGAAGAGGAGAAGAAATGGTTTGGTGCAATAGGCAAATGGTGTGTTGGGGAGTGCTGGCATGTATTAAAAGGATTTTGGCTTCTTTGGTCATAGCCTGCCCTCTGAAGCTGGTTCACCTCTTCAAAGTTTTTCTGGTTTTTGCATTCGACTGGGAAATTGCCATGTGCATTTGAATATGCAAATTCAGAAATGCAGATTTGTGGTTCAGTAGTTGAGACAGTTGTTTTGGAAGAAAATTACTGATCCCATCTCAGGACGTGCTCGACTTTGTGAAGTGATGAACTCTGGAGCTAGAATGAAAAGAAGCACCTGTAAGGAGAATGCAGTAGCTTGGGGTAAGAGATGTTCTCTGCTAGCTGTGTGTTACATTGCTCTACCTGCTCTTGTTCCTTGCTGCTGATGTAGTAACCTAAAACTGTTGATCACAGGACGGCTCTGAGTTCTTGTAGGGGATATTTGCATATAACTTTTCACTGCTGAAAGGGTAAATTATTACGCTGGATAGACTGAGCTTTCAAAACCTTGTCTAACAATGGCCCGGTTGTCTCTTTTGATGTACAGATGGATTTATCGGGAGAGACTGATGTAGTCTTGCAGTTTTTCCTTGAACCTGACTTAGGTATGAAGACTGCCACCCATGCACTAATTAATCTGTCAAAACATCTGACAAGGGGTGGGTGCACATTGGAGACAATTAGTCACTTTGTCTATTAGTCAATAATGCCAGCTTTGGTTGATGTTATATAAGGTTTCTTACCTAGTTTTGTATTTTCAGCTTGCATTACTCTAGAAGTTTGTTAGCATGTGGCTTAACTTCCATGTTAGCTCTGTGTGGTCAGTGTCCTTTGCAAGTTCTCTGCATACAGCTGTGAAATTCTGCATTTCCTACCCCTCATACATTCAGCAATACATTGCAATGGCCACAACAGGCTGGACTATGAGCTGGTGATAATAAAGTCCTCTGCATGTAAATCTGTTCAATAAGAGGGGCATTCAGCTAACTTCAGGTAACATTGTCCACCATTAAATGCCACTTAATTTTGCCTTCTCTGCTCTCTTTAATAGTGTGGATTTATAAAGCAATTTATTTTTTTTACTTGGGATGGAATCAGAACAAATGCATTTGTCAGTCTCTTCATGTTGTACGTTTCAATCAAAGAGAGCAGCAGAGGACAGGACAATGACAGTGAAGGATATCCTCCATGATTCCAATATTTTCTTATGGTGAAGAAAACAGGTTTGTGCATGTTTATCTCAAGAAGGCTTTTTGCCACAACCTGAGTGCCCTGTGGCAGTGGTTTTGAAAGCAGAACATGTTAATTTTGTTGAATGCCGTTTGCAAAGGTTAAGATATGTGAATGAAAATAACTCTCAAAACTTGCATGTTGAAAAAGACCCATTGGTAATACAGTTAATAAAATAATTTTATAAGTTCAAGGCAGAATCTAGATTGTTTATTAGGAAAACTTCCCAATAATAAGCTCTATGATTTATAGGATTAATTTCTTAGGAATAGCTCTGTTGTGGGAACTGTGCTAAAATAAGACTCAACAGTTAACTGAAGCATTCACTGAAGAGTCAAAGTCTTTGTCAGAAAAATGAACCAGGTTCTGGCTTTGTAATCAGAGGTCACTTTCTTCATAATGGTTTGAAATAATAAAGTATTTTTTATTTTAAAAAACTGTTATATTAGCTCCAGGAATTGTTATTTTTCTCCATTCTTTTAGGGATAAAGATGAATTGGGTTACTGAACTCGGGAAAAAATCAAAGTTTTTTTGGTTGTTTTGTGGGGTTTCTTTTTTTGCTTAAGTATTTGAACCTGTTTTTCAACAAAGGATCTGGTAAAATGGTAGTATAAAACCAATCCAGAAATCATTAAGTAAGTACTTTTGACGGTGCAGTGTTTTGGGGCCTTTGTGAAAAAAGTGGCCTCCTTTGCAGTATTTCATACCTTCATACTTTAATAGATGCTTCATTTGCTTCATCCTGAGGCATTTGACAGGCCATGCATTCATCCACCCGTCTTGAGGTGTGATGCCCAGGAATGTTTCATGTTGGCCACGCTGGGTGTACACCACGTTCCATCGGACATCATTCAACCTGCTCTCTGCAACATGCTCCAAGCAAGGTCCTAAATGCCTCTCACAGAGAACCAGCGTGGATAGGAAGTGTTTGGATGATGACTTAAATGTAGATTTTCTTCACTGTTATCTCAGTGAAGTTATTTTACTGGTGTGTGTGATGATTTTGTGTACCGGTGTGCGTGGTGATTTCTGTGTAGGGCAGTCAAACCTCAAAGAATTTAATCAGGGCAACAAACAGATAGGGCTGGGTATCAAGTGCTAACTGCACAGGAAGGGGCTCTGCACCCAACAGTGCAGAATCTGTTCTGGATGGTGTTGTCAGTGACGAGTGTTTCATTAAGTCTTTATGCAGTGATTCTTCTACCCATTAGGAAAAGAGATTGAGGAGAGCTTGAAATGTTTGTGGAGTTTTTATGGTTTCCTCACAGTGGTAGAGATATATAGGAAAAGTAAATGAAGTTTATAAAATAACAAAGGTATATAGCTTTTAAGAGTAGTTCTGTCAACAGATGAAGACCATTAATCCATAGTCTCCCAGATGTGATGTTCTTTATTATGGACTGTGAATGATTGTGCTGCAAGCTGGCTATCACCACAACTGTTGTGGCATTGTGCACTGAAAAAGTGGTGTCTAGACATGGCCGTGAGCTTTATCTCTGCAGTTTATATCTCTCAGAAGTTAGAAATGTCAGGCAATGAAAAGTTCACTTTGTTTTTAGGACACTTTGAAATACTGAAATCAATTATGGTATTTCATTGTAGCATTTGTCTGTATATGCCTTTAAAAACTATGTGTCAAATCTTTCATACTTTCAGTGATTTCTATACTTTCATATCTTCTTGACTTAAGGAATATGGCAATGAATGGTGGTTCTGAAGATCTGGTGGAATGTTGAGCAGAAGACGTTATCGAGCGTGTGGAAGCAGTTTGTGTACTAAGTTTGTTCAAACATTGATGCCTTAGCTTGTGAACAGTGAGAACTCTACAAGGACAAACTGCAAGGTCAGAGGAAATTAAAAACAAAAGAATGCCTGATTGCCATGTCTGCTGAGACCGAGCACGGATTACACTATCCTTGTCCTGCCAGGATCATGATGGTGACAACTGTGTCTTATGTCCTTTGACAAGAATCATAGTTGGAAGGGACCCACAAGGATCATGGAGTGCAACTCCTGTCCCTGCACAGGATGAGCCCCAGAATTACACCATGGGTCTGAGAATGTTGTCCAAACTCTTCCGAAACTGTCAGCCTCAGCAGATTACAAGGCAGAGGTAACCGAGGCTTGGTTAGGTTTAATTCAGCCCTCTTTGGGTGGAGGAGCAGCACAATTAAGACAGAAGGGGCTCAGTCTTGTGCAAGAGGAGGCTGTGCAATACACATGGGTTCTAAGACACAGAAGGTTAAGTTGCAGTTGGCTACATCCTGGCATTGTAAGACACCTCGCATCCTTATGTTACGTGCCAGGAGAGCGGAAAATTACAACTCAGTTATTCAAGACTGTAGTAAATCTAGCTAATACCTCATACCTCTGACACATCTGTCAGTGTGGTGTCGGAATTATTTACCTTGGCACTGTAAGCTCCAGGCAGGAAGTCCAGTTGGTGAGCACTACATCCCCAAGCCTCCAGCGTGTGCTTGCCGGCCCTGCTGCCACCGGCACAGCTGGCAGCCCTGCTTACCAAACCAGGGCGTTCGTGTGAGCAGAGCTTTGTCAGTTTGCAACAGGAAATCGCACTTCCAAAGTTGAGTGTGTGAAAGGGATCACTAACTCCTGACAGCTTGTACCAAAGTAAATCCTGTTGGAGGTTATTGCCTGCCAAGTTGGGTGCTTTGATTTTATTTTAAAGCAAGAGGCTGTAGCGGTAAGTCTGGTGTTCTTATTACCCCAAGATCCCTTTGCACACTTTTGAGCTTCGTCTGGGAATAAGTAAACACCTAAAATAATCTCTGGTTTTGTCATCTCTTTGGTAGCGTGCTTGCTTCCTGTATTATGAAAGTTATCATTAGATTAGCTGTATTTAAGCTTCCTGTCTCACCAGGGTTTTTTCCATTATTTTAACAATCTCTTTCAGGAGGTACCAGTATCATGTTTCTGTAATAAAAGTTTCACTTAAATGATGTGCTGGGTTTTTTTTTTCCTGTTGTGTTTTTCAATTTTTTCTCTGTCCACTTTCCTTACTTTGTCTGAAATATCTTTTCAACTCTGATACTTAACCAGGTTTTGTTGGTTTTCTTTTTTTTTTTTTATTTAATGGCAGATGCTATTGTAATAACATGCAGGCCAAGAAAGCATAATACAACTTCTCTCTGCAATTGGTATGTTTATATAAATGGTAGAAAAAGCTCAACAACCTGTTTAGCTGTATTGCTACTTGGTCTTGTGGGGAAAGTGCTGTAGCTTAATAGGTGACCCTGCAATTGTACACTCTGACTGAGAAAATAAATAACTGAGATGCACAGTGTCGTGTTTGGCTCATCTAGGGTAGAAATTGAATACATAAGTCTGGAAATACATAATCTTTAGTATATTTGCTTACCATTAAGCATGAGAACTGTGGCCACTGAAAGTAATGGACTTTCAGGATTTTACATGTGCTCATTTACTTATCAAACCAAAAAGTAAACCTAGACCTGAGGTTTTAAAGCAAAAAGTGGGGCTGAATTTTCAGAGCAGTGAGGTAGAACTCCTTCAGGTGAGTCCAACCTTAGTGAGATCATGGGCAAACATTTTGCCATTGCTCATTGTACCCTGCTCGACCTTCTGCATGTCCCTTATGGTCTCATTTCCCACTAATAGTTGTCATTTGCTTGCTAGGGTGTATGTTTGCCTATAGTGTTGGAGTTCTAAGTGTAAGTGAAGACTGGATGTGAAGGCCTTTAGGCTTGTCTTTAGCTTTTGCCCTTTTGATTAACCTTTTCTTGGCTTTGCAAATGCAGCTACTGTCTTGCCAATTGCTTACTTGCTTACTGTCTTGTCTATTTCTTTGTGGACTTCATATCAAGTCGTGTGTTACTGCTGTAGAATATACACTAGATCCTTTTGTGTTCGTTTATTTTCAGTTGTATTACTGATTTTTCGGAGTTACCAGGATAATATTTAGATTTTTTTGTCATATTTTATTTTTGGGGATGCCAACTACTTTCTTGTTTCATTGCAAGCTAATTGATACCTAGCATGTTCCATGACAGTTTCTTTCTGTGTTCATTGATTCATTTTTTGTATCATCTAGGCTGTTGCTAAATATGCACCTGTAGTGTGTTTGAGAGAGTTTTGCCCAATTTGATACCAGCATTCACGTTAATCCCCTAACTCGTCTCTTTTTCCCTAAGTTTAGCAGTGCTGTGGTATAAAATCTTGATATTGCTTCATAGTGATGCTTCTTCTTTATAGTAACTACCTGTCATTTAATTGATTTGCTTCTAAAAGCTATGTATTAATTTAGTAAATGACATGTTTATATTTTGAATTTCTAGCCTATGACTGCAGTAATGAGTAGCCCTTTACTCTCTCTTGAAAGATAGTTTCAGGCTCATCCTAATTGATTGCTTTCACTCATTTGCTGATGTTGTGCTCTTCATTTGAGCGTCATGGTCTTGGTGATAATTAAACAAAAGCCCAATTAAGTCTCCCGCTATACTGGGAAGCAGCTTGCCAGAATTTGACAGTACAACAAAGGACATTTCATTGACCAATTTCTTCAGAAGGAGATGTCTCAGTGGAGGTCTGTGAAGCAGCACATGTGATTTTAGACACTTTCCAGCTATAATTTTTAAATTATTTTAAATCTGTGACTGAGCCTTCTGCTCTGTTCCAAAGATGTGACTCAGAACACTACTTCTGTTGGAGAGCTAATTCCATTCACTGACAACATGAAAGCCCTCTTGAAACATCATATTTCCAAAGCAGGCAAAGTGAGAGTAAGTAACTTCTTTGCTTCTTGGAGTATTTTTCAACTCAGGGCTTATCATAAGAATACAGGATTAAAATTTTTCTTTGTTTATCCAAAACATAAGCCTGTAAATCCCACTTAACTGAAGCCATCGTAGTTATTGCTCTTAGTATTTTTGTTTCAGAAGCTGTAAATTGGAAGAGCCACTTTAGAACTGGAAAAAGAAGAATGAATTAGAACAATGTTTTTTCTAAACTGAGCCACACATGGCTGTTTGCATTCATTCTGCTGAGTAAAGTGGCTTGAGAAAGGGGAGAGAACACACAAGATGAAGGGAAAAATGACCCAGAAGAGCCTGCTTTGACAGGACTCTAAGATAGTCACAGGACCACTGCCTTACTGCATGAAGATTTGTAAAACGTATGAAAAGAGAATTTCAATTGGGTCCCCAGCTTGCTCTCTTTCTTTTACCGTTAACTTTTTTATTTGAATGCTACAGCTCTGTATCACTGTATATCAAGACCAAGACAATAATTATCAACAG
Source organism: Nicator chloris (assembly GCA_013400495.1). Lineage (NCBI taxonomy): Eukaryota > Metazoa > Chordata > Aves > Passeriformes > Pycnonotidae > Nicator > Nicator chloris. The sequence goes on along the minus strand of WAAE01003774.1, from coordinate 60,886 downwards.
TTCCAAGTATATGTGTACATTGTTATGTTTGATTTCCACCGAGCTATAAACACTCTTTGTCCTTTGCCTTTTGCTAGCTATTGGCTTGGCTATTCCTCGTGGACAGGAAAGCTGTGTTTAATACTTTCTGAAGTGGCCATCAGCTCCTTGCTTTTATCTCTATTCAGCATAAATTATTTTCAGCAAGGCCATAGAAACGTTCTGGCCAAGATTTGCAGGTGCCCCTTGTGGAGAGCTATTTCAGGATAAAGGCTTAATCTTGCTGCGTCTTTTCTCCCCTCATTTCTTCTCTCCTTGAATACTAATCCTGAATGATAGGACCCCATGGCTGGTCTCCTCCCTCCTCTGTGGCTCACTTCTGTTGTTTTTTTTTTGTAATTTTCAAAATTAACCCTCAACTGGATAGGCTGAAGCATATTCTTTTACCCTTAAGCTTGAAGACTTTGTGTGTGCTGCCGTTGCAATATTTCTAAGGGGAGATTGAGCCCCTAATTATCAAATTAGATGCACATTCTGGTTCTTTGGCATGACTTTACTTCTGCCCATCTGTTAGGTTGGCACTCTGCCCTCTCAGAAGGTAGCTGACCAGTTTCAGCTGAGCAGAGGAGCCAACCAAAGATGGGTTAAGAGAGGCAGCCCGCAGAACACTTTATGTTCGATTCCTCTTGCCAAAAGCTCTTCCTGTTTGCAAACAATGTCAGCTTAAGCCCATATGCTCCATTACATGGGATGACATCTGTGGAGACAGATGCAGGGATGGCAATACAAATGACATTTGATAAGGAAGGGCATATGTTATGAAACCAGACACCCCTAGGAGTTTAAGACCCTGTCTGTGCTGCACGTGCATACAGAAAAATAGATTCCTTCTGTATTTCAGTGTGTGAGTGCATTCATCAGCCCCAGGGTTGGCCTTTTGAAGTGCGTCATTGTTCAAGATTTGTGCTAGGTGTACCTGCACTTTTGTGACTTGGTTGTTGCACATTATTAGCTGAGGTCAATATTTTGCTTCAGGACTCTTCAAATGGTGATGTGCATTAAGGGTGCAGTAGGTTGCACCAAGCTGGATAATGCCAGTGTAAGGGGAGCCTGTTGTAGCAGAGGGTTCTGCTGTGAAATGTCTTTTTGAAGGATTTCAGCGTTACTTTCCAAAAATCCATTCCACCATTTAAAAATCAGTTATTTGTGTGAGAATTTTGCATATCTGGGTAGAAGAGATGTAAAAACCTCTTCCTTTGCCACAGTCTCTTTGCCCCTTTGCTAGATTTTGCTTTCTCACCAGAGGTCACTTTTGTATCTAAAGCTACTCTTCCTCAAGCACCTCTGCTTTTAGCACCTTTTCCTTGTTCTTCATATTGCTAAGGCTGATGGAAAAAGTAGCAAGTTTTTGTTAAATAGACTTTGCATATAATCCATTTTAACAATTTGAAGAAAAGATTTACGTTGAGGAAATACATTCTATTGGTTTAGAGCACAGGAAAAAATAAAAAGTTGCAGTATTTGAAATATATGCCTTATCAGCCATACTTGAAGACTATATTTTTTGTATTGAGCTGAATGGAAAACACACTTTTCACAGATGAACGGGTACTGACAAAGGCAACTCTTCCATTAAAAATAAAAGTAACTTGCTCATGGGTATGTTTTTTGTATCCTTCTAATGGAGTTAATATTTATTGTTTACAAACATGAGAATGTTTTTTTGTGCTTTGTCTGGCTTTTTGTTGAAAAACATTTCAACAAAATTCTATTCAGATAATGTAGGACTGTAATAAATAGTTGTAGGTGACTTCTAAGTTTTCATTCATTGAGATTTATTTTTGGAGCATTTCCTGGAATGGTGACACTTTTTCCTTGGTAGCTTAAGGGCAATGTTATATATGCTGGCTAAAAGACCTCCTAAAATGCATATATCTGTTAAAGACTTGGACCAAATGTGGCTTGTTGAATTTGTAGTGTTGTGATGGGAAAACCCATCTGGAGGGATTAAGGATTTCCTTAATCATAGTGATACAGTCACTTTCTCTGCACATCATTTTTTCTACAGTTCCAAAAGGATATTTTGAGTTCTAGATTGGATTAAACAAAGGAATCCTCCAAAGCATTGAGGAGTGTTGGTTTCTCTGGTTGGGCTTATTAAGAAACTTTAAGCAGCTTATTTTCTTATACCACTTGGTTGTTTAATCTGTAATAAAGGGTTAATGATGATGATGATGATAATATCTGGTTTTTATTCTCCCTGTCCCCTGAATTCTGCAAAGTATTTTTTTTTTTTTATACTCCAAGGTATTACTCAAGTTACACTCGTTAACTCTTTCCTTCAAGTGTCACCCCCCAAAAGGTGAAAATAAATGCTTTCCTTTTTCCTTTCTAAATTGGTGTAGTAGCAAAATGTGATTCCCAATAACTGTGCATAGTACATGAAGATTCAGTGCAAGTCAAAAGGATTGAATTGTAGAGACTGAGATGTGTACTGGCATTTCTTTTCTCACTGTATTAAACTGCTAAAAATGCAGCTTTTTTGTAAAAGAAGCATTTTTGTATTAAATTGCCTGGATTTTGCAGAAACACAACACTTCTGGTGCATCCAATGTCAGTGTTTTTTATACAATTTGCAGAAAAATTGGTGTTACTTTGCAAGAGGTCAAGGATTCCCTTATAATTCCCTTGTAAATTTTTTTGGTTCAAAAAGCCTGTCTTTAGTCTGCAGTGCTTTGTTGTCAATGAAGCTCCCCACAAGTACATCTACATGTACTTTTTCCTGTTAAAGGATCAAAAAAGTGTTTTATTTATCTGGTTACATGATGAATTGCATTAACTTATTGCCTATGAAAAATAGCCAGTGGAAATGGCCTCAAGCTGGACCAGGGGAGGTTCAGGTTGACCATCAGGAAAAATTTCTTCACTGAAAGGCTGGAAAAGCATTGGGATGTACAGGCCAGGGGATTGGTGGAGTCACCATGCCAGGAAGTAGAAAACATCTTGACATGGACAGGCCTTACCTGACATGGTAGTGTTCAGTCAAAGATAGTATTTGAGTATTTGAGGTCTTTTCCAACCTCAGTGATCCTGTGGTTCTCAGAGGTCTGCTGGGCATGAGGCAGTGCACAAGCTGCTTTAGTAATCAGAATCTCCTCTTCTAATGGGAATTACTCTTCTTGCCTCTTTATGTTGCTGACAAATGTTTACAGTGTGTTGATTTTTTCATGCAAGCTCTGATGTTTTGCTAGCTGTAGGATCAGGCTCTCCGGTCCAAGCCAACCCTGAAGGCTGTTGGTTGCAGTTTTAGGATCAGCACTCAGAGAGTTATGAGAAAATCTGTCACCTGGTGCTACCAGCCCAGCAGCTGCATGAGGCTTCAAAGCTCTAGCCTGACACCCTGGAGAAATAGTTTTGATTTACAGAAACTCTCCTGTCAGTGCTTATCAGAGGATTTAGATGTTGTGAACTTCCTTAGATAGACCATCTCCAGTAGTCATGGCTTGCTTTGAAAAGCCTATTTGCTTGGCCTTCTGGAACAATAGTGTCAGCTATCTTGAAAGGAGGACTTGGACCATTGTGAGATACCATCTAGATCAACTTGGGGATCAAAACAATTCTCTTTTAGAGAAACACTGAAAGAAATTCCAAAACTTGAAGGCAGCCACATCTTGCTAACCAGATGTTCTATGAATGCTGAATACATTGACACCTGCCAGTAAGGGAAAAACAGTGAGGTGTATGACTTGGTACTGTTTTGAAATGTGCTAAATTAAAATGCCAGGTCTACTCCACAGAGGTAGCACCAGTGAATTTATATTTCTTTAAAGAAATAAAATAACGATGGTATCTGCATCACAGTGGCTGAAGAATTGGGAAGTAGGACACTATCAGAAAAAAGCAGTTTTCAGAGAATCTTGTAAATTCCATTCCCTTAATTACTTTCTTTACAGAGACAACCTGCAGCTTATCTCATTTGTTACAAGATTCTGAATGGTTATGGCATTGCATATCTCTCCTAATGATATTAATCCTAACCATGATAACTAATGATATTAATCCTCTGATGCAATTCTCCCACAACTGTGATCATTTGTGCACAGTGCTTTGGAGGCAGGGGAGAAGCTAGATCAGAAGCTAGGTGTTACTTGGGGAACGTGCAAGTTAAACACCTGACATCTGGTGAGTCACCCTCCAAGTATGTGTGATTGAATGAGGCTTTGCTGATTGCCCCAGTTAACTAAGACCAAATGTGTCTGAAATGAGAAACACTTTATTTTTGGAGGTAGTAAGAAGTACACTGTAAACACCCATAATTTACAGACCTTGCTACAATATAACTGTCTGCAACCCACTCCCCAGTTGTCCTCAGGTTTGTGCGTAGTTTGTTGTTGCCAAGCAAGTATTTCTAATGTTTTTAATGCCCTGTGTAAACGTTGTTGTTAATTGTTTTCTAAGGCTCGAGGGGAATTGCTACACCTGGTTGTTTTCCGCTTGACTCTTTTCTAATGAAGTGACCTGCCCATTTAGAAGTTTCTGTGCTATCTTGACATAAAACTGTGTCTGGGAGCAAAATGCAAATGTTGAACCAAAATATTTTTACGGTCCACATGTTCACCATGACAAAGAAAGATTCAGTCTTCTGGTGCAGACAGCGAGCAGGTACAGATCATGGTGACATAGCATCTGTAAAATACAGATGTTGGGAGCACACAGGGTAGGGACTGAAGAAGCTTTGACCATCTGATGCAATAGCTAAAGGCACAGGTTGTTGTTCATCACAAAGATTCATTTAGCTCTATTGGGTTCTCAGGGGGAACAGAATATCTTTTAGTAAGCCTCAAACAACATTGTAAAAAATGAATCATTTCAAAATGTGGTTATAGTTGTAACGCTGCAGGATGCAGGTTGGGCCTGAGCACTGACAAACGGGCTTGCTGCAGAGGCCGAGTGCCACCTTGCCTTCTGCAGATGTGTGGTCACTGGCCATTAGTTGTACAAGCAGCTGGTTATTCAAGTGCTTAAATATAGATTGAGGAGCTTAATAGTAAATAGCTATTTGAATGATTGGTGTTCCTAGTTCAATACTTAAGCCACGATTTACTGTTGCAGAAGTTGTCTGAGCAAACAGTAATGATACTATGGCTTAAAAAGAAATCAGTGAAAATACAAATAGTGAAATTTTGTGTTGGATCTACTGGCAGTAACTCATTGCTGGAATGCAAAACAGTAGTCCAAAATTAGTTAAATGTTTATAGATGCATTATTGAAATGATGAAGCTGTTTGGAATGTCGGGTTTTGAAGCAACTAATCCAGGGCAGTGCTTATGTTTTGATAGTTTTGTGGATGCTTTTGTATCTTTGGAAGGAGTTATGACCATTGTTTCTGGTATTGTACATACTTAGTGCACAAGCTTTTAGTAAATTACCATTGTTAGACTTGCATCTTGTTAAACAAACATAGATTGAAACAGATTCCGTGCAGTAAAAACAACTGCTTGCAAGCCAACTTCTTTGTGCGTGTGGGTTATGTATCATTTCCCCTCAGGAATTAACAACATACCTTGAACTTCACTTTTTAAATTGATTGAAAGAGAGAGCCTTGCACAGAGAAGAATAAAAACTCTCGGACTCTAATCTCTTAATCTCCATAAAATGCTTGAATGTTTAGCTTTGATGATATATGAAACAAATCTGGTGGTCTGTAACATTTCTGATGTAACATTGCAGCAAAAGAAAAAGAAATCAAAGCAGGCATAAAACAATGTCTGACAGATGGGTTAGTGTTGGCGAGAGTTAGCCCTCAAGCATGAAGAAATTCCATACCCCTAACTCTCCCTTCTAATATCCTAGTGGAAAGTCATTTTGGTGGCCTAGTAATTCCTTTGCCAATGTTAGTTTTCTTGCCAGTGGGATCACCACGCACTCTGTGGACTCCTGTACTAGGTTTTTTTGGTGCTAGAGAAGAGTTATTGAGGAGTAATATCAAGGAATGGAACTTTTTGGCTCACAACCTTTTGTGCTTGGAGGCTGGTGAAAAATATGTGGAGCCTTTCTCATGCTTGGGATCAGGAGCTGGTTGAAATTCAAAATCGGATAACTGAGATGAGAAGGTGCACATAGCAGGCCCAGCTCTAGCACAGCTTTTCCAGCCAAAGAAACAGCTTTACAGAATTAGTGTATGCAAGGGAGAGGAAATTTTTTCAATCTGTTTTCTTAGATATATTTTTTTTTTCAAGGGGAGATAGTTCTTGAGGTCCTACAGTATCCAAACTGGAACTTAGCTCCCTCTCACCTTCCTCCAGAGGAGCAGGAGAGAACTGAGCCCTGGTTTTGGCACATAGTCACAGGTGAGGTGATCTCCCAACATGTTGTAACTATTCTGCTATAATTAGTCCTAATACAAGGAGGTTCATCTTCTGGTTTTTAAGTCTCTAGGGCTGGAAGAATGTTTTTTTTGTTGTTGATGATTGGGGGTTTTTTAGTAGGTGCAGTGGTTTCATCTTTCCATTGTATCTCATACAACTAGCATGTTGTGGATGTCTAAATATTGGCAAAATATACATGTTTTAGAAGTGCTTTTAGCTCTTAAAGTAGACATCTGCCCTTTGTATTGAACCACTTAGTCATTAAGTTTTTCCTACCTTTGGAATCTTACACTGGGATTTAAAAAAAAAAAATGCTCCAGAGGAGGATTGTCTGTCTGAAAAGTCTGCTCCAGAAATGCTTGCAGGACCTAATCAGAATAAGAAACAAAGAAAATACTGGCACTACACGATGTGTGGATTAGATTGGCAGGAAACTGGACCATAATTAACTTCACTCATGTGTACTGAAAACACACCGAACCCCACACCCACATTGTTGGTCTTAGCCTTTAAAGTTTTGTTGGCAAAGCTCTTCCTTTTATGAGTGGGAAAACAACTCATACCCACAGCAGACACAGTTATGCTGGCAAAAAGCTCAGCGCAATCTCTGCCAGTTGAATGAAATCCTCCGACCTATGTATTTTATTCCATTTGAGGAAGAGCCTTGGCTACCTCTTCCCTGCCCCCCTCATCCTTTTTTTTTTCCAGCCCAGCAGAAGCTGCTTCTCCTCTAGTGGGAATTGCAGAGATAACACTGCCTGATGCAGTCCCTTTTAAGTGTTGGGAAGCCATTAGAAGCAGCTGCTGTCATCCTGGATCCTAATTTGTTTCAGTAGGTAAAGAGAAAAATGCTATCAGAGGAGACAGAGAGATCACTTGAAGGCAGAAATTGCATGAGAAAAGTGCTGTCAGGAGTGCCAAAGCATCTGATGAGGTTCCTTGGGACTTGTCAACCTTCGTGCACCATCTTCACTTTCTCAGTGACGTGGTTTTGCCGGGAGGCAGCAGTAAACCATCAGTATCCTGGTGTGACAGGAAGAGATCTTGGGGATCTAGGTCTCCCAAGGCTGTCAACTGACTGATGCAAGCTACCACCAAGTGGAAGCTACAATTTTGGAGTGATTTTTTAATTGTTTGTTTGTTTTCTTTTTCTAAGAAGGAAAAGTTGCATGGTTTTTGTTTTGCACACCACCAGCTGTTCATGGATGATAAGAAATTGCAGCAGCCAAAGCTTTAGATTTATTGCTGTGGCCAATTTCCTGTTATTTTTAATAGGATACGGCCCCTCCACTTCTAAACTCGTGAGCTGTATCAAAGGGACTGTATCGTGTTTCAAACCACTCTGTCAGGTCCTGAACACACCAACAGGCTTCTGGCTTCCCATGCAAACTTATAGCTGGTTTAGGTATTTTTTTGTCAGTGTGTGCATCCGTGGACAAATGTCAACTCCTCGTTTCGGGGATTTTTAGGAACTTTTGTTTGGTTTATTTTCAAGTCATATTGTTTGAAAAGAAGGATTTGTGTCGAGATTTGCTCAGCACAGGGAGTGGGAAAGGAGGAGTACCTGGTTGTCAGGGCACCTCTGGCTCAGCATGGGTCACTGCTTGGGGTGGAAATTAGGGAATTCCTGGCTGGCTGCTGTGAGAGAGATTCAGCCTCTTCACAGTGCCTGAGTGGCTGGAGCACGGGGAGGAAGTCTGGCTGGTAAACCTTTAGCAGATAAAATTTGGGGTAAAATACCAAGGGTTTAAAAGAGGGAAATATGTTGTGTATCACTATTTTCTCTCGATTAATTTTATTTGGATTATTTTGGCTATTTTAATTCAAAAACATTTTGAACACTGCAAGTAGTCTAAATATCCCAGTGTTCTCATGTGTGATAAAAATAAGGAAACAGAAAATTGAGTCGGGCACTAACAAAAAACCGCAGAGGGAGTTAAAGGAGGGAGATCAGTTGGTCTGTATTTTAAAAGGACTTAGTAGGACTTTGAGATGGGGCTGCTAGTGCTGCATGGGATCCAGCATAACTTGCTGGATTTATGCAATGCAATGGTAATTTGGCAAGCTAAATTTATAACTGTAATTGTTCAGTGTCTATTTCTAGACTTTATAGTAAATTTCAAAACTGCCCTTTAAAAAATGCGTTGTTAGGGGTTTTTTCCTGGCCTTTTGTTTTTCTGTTGGCCTTGGGTGGTTACTTTGTCCTTAGACCATCTACGTAAAGTTTAGTATTAATGAACAATGGGGTTAATTTTAGTTATGTGTATTTTAATGTTTGTTTTTTTTAAACCAAGATAATTGAATTGCAAATTGGATTAAACAGGAGGTGCATTTCTGGACAGTATTTTATTGAATTTAAGGCCACAGAGATATGTTTCTTAGGATGTAGCATTATCAGTGTCTCAGTTGGAGCAATGAATTTTTTGTTTACATCTTTCACAAGCCCTGTCATACTTTTGACATCATGATAATTAATTTTTTTTTCTTTCTCTGTCCTTCTGGATAATATTCTTTTTTCTTCTGTTAATGATATTGTTAACAAACAAAACCAAGCATTTAGGATCATCCCAAGACTGCAAATTTGATTTCTGATTAGTACAATCATGCGGGGAGTTTCTACGAGCAAGAGCTGGGGAAAGAAAACAAATGTAATTTTTAAGCTCAGATGACCAGGAAAGTTTAAATAGGATTCAGTATGCCTTGAGGACTGGTTAACTTCTGTCCAATAATTCTGGACAAAGAAAATCAGAAATGTAAGGCAGGCTTCAATTCTGAAGGTGAGATAGCAGTATTTATTTTCATGGATCCTAAATGACAGTATATTTAAAGAATGAAAGTGTTTTATAAATTGCATAATACAACCTGAAGGTGTATCTGAATTACAGTGCTTGTTCATAATTGAAACTAGCTAGCTAACTCTGTTGCTAATTAGACAGTTTGTAATTCTGAGGAATAAATTTTTCTGGTACTGGAAACTAGTGAGTTTTACCATGGAGACTGCTGCTACCTTCAGCAGCCACCTAAGGTAAGTACAGGCACTTTGGCATATCTTGGTTTTGGAATGAATTTTCCAGCATTGGCACTCCATTTGTCTTAGAGTCTGGCCTTTTGCTCCAGAATCCATAACATCCAGGGGTTTTATCCATTTTCTCTTTTTAGATGCTTGCCTTTGTTGTTTTGCCTCTTCGTTAAAGCACACTTGTTCTGTATGAACAGAAATATTTTTCTTTATTGTTCTTTACATTTCACATACTGGCTTTTACTATTTTGTAGCAGCAAGAGCTATAGTATGTGATGAATATGTGCTTGGATGCAATAAAACTATCTCTCCATCTCCATCTACTTCAGATTACAGGAAGAAAAATTGCCCAGTTGAGTTTCTGAAGAGTTCTGGCCAAATTCTGTAAGCCAAAACCGCAGTGACTTTGGAAAATAAAGTGTATAAATTACAAGCAGACCTTACAGTTGCTTTTATGGCACCATCATCATAATGCCAATCTCTGTGCTTGCTAACATGACACAGGGCTTGACGATGGCTGCAAAGGCTCTAAAGGCATCAACCTTCCCAAAGATTTTTCCACTGGAGAAATAGTGTATCAAGCTGGCAGTAAGATGTGATGGTTTTAATTGTAGCCTGTCCATTTCAGATGCAGAGCCCAAAAAACTTTTGTTTTCCTCGTGGGCACTTGCCCAACCCAGTCCTTGCTATGTTCTGCACACGTCGCATATTGGCATTGCTCCTGTCTGTGAGACTTGTAATAACTCTTTCTTTCTTACCACTTTTCCCCCCTGGTGCTGGAGCAGGAGAATTGTTTATCTTTCTAAAATTAGATATCCATGGATACATATAATATTTTTCTCTGTTTAAACTTGTCAGTTTAAATTGCACAAGGAAAAGAAAAGTGTGTTCCACTACAGGAAGTCTGCATGTTGTATCCTTCATTTACAGGAGAATAAAATGTCTTACAGGGTATTTCATTCTTAGTTCTGTAGAAGGAAAACAATACTTTATAAAAGCACTTTTATAGTGATGTCTATAGCCAGACTCTTCCTCTGTTTTCATTGTGTGGTATTCAGGGTACCACCCTGTGAAGGGAAGCTAACTATATATGGGATACAGCTAAGGCACATATTTTTTATACCACTTGAGAGCTTTTATACAATTCCTGCCTTCTTTCTCCAGCTGAAGGAAGGTGTTGAAACCTCCTCAGCTGTGTGGACCATTATTCAATTTAGGTGTTCTTGCTTCAACATCTCCCTTCTTTTCTCAAGATCACAGATAAACTTGTCTCGTTGGCAATTTCTTAAGATTCCACAGGTAGCTGTAGCAATGGAAGAAAATAATGTAATACATTATGACTTTTCTTGTCTATGAAAGTAGTTAACTTTGTTTTCTAGGACACCTTAAGATGCACAAAGACTGTTCTGAGGAAAAGCAAGGTGGGAAACTGAGAGGCTATTTGATGTCTAGGGTTGGAGGCAGGCTCGATTCCAAAATGGGATCATTCATCTTTCTGGCTTTTAGAAACTGCTGTAATATTTGTGTACAGATGAGAAAAATGTATAATTCTCACATCTGTTGAGGTACAAGATGATAGGAATATGCAAATGTGAACTTATTTTCATGGAATGGTTTAATTGCTCTCATTTGTTGTCTTGAGTAATAATGCACATAAAAGGATGAGCCTGACTCCTGAGAGTGGGTGGTGTGTAGTTATGTTGCACCTCTCTACTGAAGGAGCTAAAACATAAATTAGGATTCAGGTAATTTCTAGATTTCTTTTTGATCAGTAATATGAGACCCAGATTTTTGTGCATTTTTATGTCTAGAACACAAGTTAGATGAGTTAGAGTTGCTTTTTACTGGCTCTCTGCAAAAAAAAAAAGAAAAAAAAAAGGAGAAGGAAAAAAAAATGAATTTGATTGCAGTGGGAAAAAATGCAGTCTGAATAGGCAAAGGAGTTTAGAAGAAGAATGGTCTTCTGAATTATGTATGTTATATGAAATTCATGCCACTCACTGTTTTACTTCTTCAGAATGCTTTTAAAACTTGTATAAATTGGCCAACAGCTGGAAAGTTTTTTCCCTTTTCTATCTGCACTGAAAAAATGTTTTCTCTATGTTCTTTGCTTATCTTTGTCAATCGTTTTTCTTTTTCTTCCTACTCTCTCTCCACTTTATGCCAAAGTGATGTTTTTTTCCCCCCTCTGCAAATTAAATTCTCACTCTAACTTAAAACTATCTAAATAAATAGTGTCTGGGTTTTATTCTGGTGTCAGGCCGAGTACTTTCATAAGTCATAGTAGTGAGGGGCTGCTGTTTGAGTCTTACTTATCTAGCCCAGTGACCTGAAGAAGGTTCCAGCAATATGAACTTGGTCTTTTGGCTCTATTAGTTTATTTTTTGAATTTCCCCTGTGAAAACATGGTAATAGATTTGGTGCTTCCCTGGTCACTGTCAGAAGACATGTATCTGCCAGTACATACATCCTACTGCCAGTTAAAATGTTTGGTTTACTGGAGTGTTTAGAGATAGAAACAAAGGATTTTGAAATTTGTCCATCACGAGTAGCAGGTTAGCTTTTCTTCAAAACTACGGTTTTTTTTGCTTACTCTTTCTTGATATAATCACAATGCTTATGCTTGGATGTTTTGCAGCACTCATTTTCTGATTGAATTCTAGGTTTTGTGATTCTAATAGCTTCATATTATTTTTGGCATGAACTGTAATATTAAGGGTCAGCTATTTTTTACTTTGACGAGTTTATACATCAAAGCTTAGGAAAAAGACTGAAAAAATCTAGCAGCTTCATTTGGGGTATGAAATTAATGGTTGCAAATGAAAACTGATGTTATGAAATACCATAAGGATAGGGTCATATTCCATCAAATCTTCTTGACTTGTGTCCAAAGAGACACATAAAGGTGTACAAGTATTAATTAAGCACAGTTAATGCTTCTTGTTTCCAGAGATTTTATAAAAATAGCCAGGTATAATAAAAACAAATTCATTTTTCTTAGGAGGATATCTGGAATTTGACATGCCAGTATATGACTTTGAACTCTAGCCCTATGAAAAAAGGAGGTTGTTGTGAAGACAGCCCTTCAGCAGGATTCTCCTATTTATGCTATGTGAATGCCTGCGTTATATTTAGGCACTGAAAATGCTTCTGGACTGAGTGTCCTGTATTCTGCAGTGGGGGAGTGGCTGGGGGAGATACGAGCTGTTCTGTCTTTCACAGGGATTCTTGAAGCTCTTTTCCAGTGATGCTGTTCCCTCTTAGAGAGTCATGGCTGAACTGTGCTGCCTCCAGTCACCCTCCCGCAAGAGCAGGTTGTAAAGCCTCCTTATGCTGACGTGCAGGGCAGTGGTTTCTACTGCAACCACAGCTTTGATTGAGCTGAAAGGGAGCACTTCATTCCTGTCACAACTGGGCTGGTTACCTTCCAAACCAAAGCAAGGCAACATCACTTCTTCGTGATGTCTATGTACTGCGTGGTGGCTTGATTTCATCTTTTCTTACCTTCTTGAATAGATCCAGTATGAAGTTGGAAATGGAGAATTACAGGTCTTGAGTCATTATAGTCTATCACTATAAAGAGGAAAGAGCAGAGCTGGTGCTATCTCTGAATCACACTTCACAGTGCTAGACAATAAATTGCAGGAATTTCTCATTCCTTACTCTGCATGATCTTTGTAATGGCTTTATCTGTCACTTCATCCCTGGCATCCATTCTGTAAATAATTACCCTGTGACCCTTTGGTCCTTTGTAACTCTTTCAAAAGCACAGCTAATCATTTTATAAAAAAGGCAGGCCAGTTAATTCTTGGCAAGTTTGACCCAGAACTTTGCATCTGCAAATGGGAACGCTGAACTTTAGCAGCAACAAAAAGTGGCTTGGGTGGAATTGCAGAGCTGTGGCCACTTGGTGGGGAGCCTTTCCCTTTCCCTTCCCACTGACACTGGTGTCTCATGTGCAGTAGATGTAGCTGTGAGGCAGTTTGGTCTGCTCCATTTTTTTCATCACATACTGCAACTTTCTATTCCATGATTGTAGGAATTTGTGTTAGCACGGGCTTGTCTTTGTGGTAAATTGTTGAAGGGAATGCACGCTGGTGTCACATCTTTGCTATTTCATTTCTGTTCAGCCTGTTGCCACTGTGCGCTGGTTTTAGAAAGGCTGAAGTTGGAGTCTTGTCTCACTCCCACGCTGTGGTGGGACAGGTAGTTTGATTTCCCAGGCGTGATGGCCACACTTAACAGCACTTCAGGAGACTTGAGTGTCTTCACAACTGCGGAGGACAGACTTTACTTACTTTTGATAAAGGCTATCACTGCATCCGCACTGCATTGCCTACTTCGCAAGAGAACTAGCAATTAAGAAACTTTGTTTCCTTTTTCTTCAGAGTGAATAGGAGTATGAGATTCCTTGCTATCCCTCTTGCAGTTTGTGGGCTTGCTGTGCTCAATCATTCAGCTCCTTTAAGACATGAGCGCAATCTGTAGTCCATGTCCACATTAAGCCACAGAGGAATGCGAATATCAGGCTTCAAGTCAGAGAAATGAAATGCTTCCAACTTGCTAACCAGAGACAGGATTACAGGGAGGGCTGTACCATATGGGCTTTCTCTAGTTTTTGATTTTGTTCCTTGTTTCTTCTCTTGCTTCTCTCTGTGTTGCAGTTAAACTGAGTGTAAGTCTTAGGGTTGTCTCATCACCTTAGACCTCTGCCAGTCCAGTTATGTGATAACAAATAAGATAACCTGATGCATACAGAGAGACGGTTTAATTAGTATTTATTTTACTCCACCTTCTTCTCTTTTAGTGTTTAGGTTTTGTACTTAGAAGAAAATAAACTCTCATAACCTATATATAGTGTTTTTCTTTGCCTGCAGAACTTTAATGGCCACTGCAGTGGTTCCAGTGGATCAAAGGCCTATTTGTGCCACTTTGATACGGACATACAATAAATACACCTACCTGTGGTTGCATAGAAGGTGTTTGCATTTTGTGCAAGTTGTTCTTAGATCCAGGCTATTTTAATAAATTATGCAATTTAAATTTAGAGTAACCTTGCTGCTTTTCATTTGAGAATTAAAAGCCAGACTAACTCCTGTGTTTCAAAGCTGAGTTGCTTGTAAAGAACAGCAAAACAAGAAAACGTTGATGTTCTGTTTTGATGGTTCTGTATTTTAATGTTTGTAATATACAGAGTCTTCATTTTAATATCCAGAGTCTACTACAGGAGTTACAGAGGGTCACAAGCTTACAAGTCAATTTTGACCTTTATTGCTCCAATTGTATGCTAAAATGTTTACATAAAATGCATTAATCTCAGCAAGAAATAGAGATGGTTTGTTTTAAAGAAGAATTTATTTTCAGCTCATGACAAAGTAAAATTTTCTGCAAGGCAGTTTTTCACTCTGAAGTGTTAAAAAGCAACTACTTTCTCTTATGTGGTGGTTCACAAGAATCAGGCTATAATCTCATTAAAAGCTGATAACCTCTGATAGGATTCCAAATAAAGCTATCACCATACGTTAAGGGGTGAGTATTTTGTGCAGACTTATGGTGAAAGGTTGCAAAGTGATTATCAAAGTACTGTTTAGAAAGGTGAAAAAATGGCATGCCACCGTTTTTAGAATTTATTACAGTGGGTTTGTGTATAAAGCTGCAGCATGTATTTGCACTCCAAAACTAATACAGTTTTATTAGCCTTCAGCGCAAAGCTGTTCTCTTGAGTAGAATTAATGACAAATAATATGTTAGGGGAAATAAGCAGCCAGTCTAAACCAATCTATTAGAGCACTGCTGCAACTAAAAAAGAAAAATTTGACTTTTGTACAATGAAAGAGTGTGGGGTTCCAGTTGGTACAATTTCTTCCTCTATCAGTGTAATTAGCAACACTTTTTGGAATGCTGTGGAAATAAACTCCTGATTTTTCTCTCAAGCTCATTTGAAACCTTTTGAAAAACATAATAGTGCTGAAGGATTAATGTTGATGGCTGAAGTAGTGTTTGAGGTACAAGAGGTTTTCTGTTAAAAACGATTAGAAAATAAAAAGACATTTGTTGTTCATAGTATCTCAGTTACTATGTGCTATCCAGCACTGTGATTCCCAGGTAATTGTTTTCAAATCTTGTTTATCAATATGATCTGCCACAGAGATGAAGGAAGAATGCAGGGGGCTGCTCACAGAGAGGGGTTCTTTTGTAGCCTTGTAATTCTGAGACACCAGTCAAAGAAGTCAATCACTTCAAAGAAGGTTCCCCCCTAGCCTCCCCCTTTTTAGCCATAAATCTTACTTCTAAGTATTTTGACTGTTTCAGTCCAGTGTTTAAGCCCACACAGTGGGCACTGGAAAATAATCCTTTAATACAGAAAGAAAAGTACCATTAGCTCATTTCCGGCAGCTATTCTGTATTTCAGATGAGGTGTTTTGCTGTTGAAACAAATGCAGTTATTCACAGGCTGTGTGATTTACATCAGGGCCTATATTCAGCAAAGATAACAGATTTGCTTTCTTCATGCATGTGCCCACAATATAATCCTCCTTTGATACAACTTGAAGGAATTTTTTCAGCATTTTGTAGCACTGATGTTTTAATGCATTAAGTAGCGGAGAGGCTTTTTTCCGTGCAAGTTCAAAAGTTCAGGTTATGATCTTGAGTGAAGTATCTACTTGTGTAACTAAATGTGCCTGGTTGTGGTTTGAGATTGACAATGTGCATGCTTTTTTAACTTTATTTTTCTTCTCTCTCTCTCCCCCCTCTTCTTTTTTCTTCACCCTATCACTCTTGGCTCTCTTTGCTTACCTGCAGCCACTTCTCCTCCATTGCAGTGTCTCTGTTCATTACCTAATACTGAATGGGACTAACTGAGCCTCTCCAGGAGAGTAGACCATTGTTCTAAACTTCAAGAAACTGAACAAAGTTTTATTCTTACTGCAGGCATGGGTCTTGCTTCCCTTGGTGTGAGTCTTGTTACTGATATCAGTGGGAGCAGGACTGGATTTTGTTCCTGTAAGGAGAAGGGCAGGTTGGCAGTTTAGAGTGGCCACCTTGTTAACATTTCAGTTGTTGCAAATTCAATGCTTCTTGTTGATCTTTCCCCTCTCCCCCAGTTGTACATATTAAGAAAACATTTTCTTTCCTGGTGGGCCAAGGAATCCACGTATGTTGCAACCTCCTTACATGAAACAAATACCTTTTTGGCTTTTGCAAGAGTCAGAGGTAACGTGGTACATTTTGGAAATCCGTAGTTATAACCCAGGTTTTCCCAATTTCTGTTTACTTGAAAGACTTGACAATTTTCCATATATAGATAGATATATATTTTAAAAAATGAAGAAGAATGGAAGGTACATAAGCATCACCACTAAGCAGAAATTGTAACAATTCACTTGCATAAGCCATTTTAAAATCAGAAGAAAGGCAGGAGCAGAAATATCACACCTTAATTAGATGCATAAGACCATATTTTGCTGCAGTAACACGCCTTCCCAGCAGGATCTCAGCTGAGAGCAGCATCGTGTGAGTCCAGGTAAGCAGCTTCTCCATCTGACACCGGAGCCATGTAATGAGCTGCAGGCAGATCTTTCAGTCTCATGAGCAGTGTGGCTATTTGCTTCCTAATCTCCAAGTGCTGTCTTGTAGCTGCTCCATAGCAAAATCCCAGCACAGAAGTGAAACTGTAGCCACCTCTTGAGGATAGATATTTTTTCATTAAAGCGGGATAGGTGATGTTTGAACTTTTGTGTCTTTTTTTCTAAATAAAGTTTTTATGGCATTATTGAAAATTATACACCAACTGGCTCCTGTTTGTACTAGTGGATGCTTAACTAGTGAGAATGCTCTGGGGTATATAATTTTGCCCCCTGTCTGATACTTGGATCTGTTGGAGCTATTGATTCTGCTCTTCATGTTATCCTACGTCTAGAACTTCTTAGTTTTACTCATGTCTTTCTTTGTAACATGAGGGAATAATGAAACATGCTGTAAGTTTTTCTGTGGTGTTTACTAAGCATATCATTCATTGTTTTTATAATGTTTTTGTGTGCCCATCAATCACATTTAGCAGGAAATGTAACCTCTTAAAAATCACTGTAGCTCCTGCAAGTCTGAAGGAGTTGAAAACCTTTCCAAAACTAGCTAACTAGGAAGAGAAGTAAATGGCACCAATACTATGTTGCTACTGATTGTAGCCAGTAGGGGTAAAATAGGGACAAAAGGTGAAGAATCCTGTCGAATATTCTCAGACATTTTTAAGTCACTTGATTATAATGGATTTTAAATAGTTGACCCTTACAATAATGGTTAGGCTTTCCTGATTTTGATTGCTAGGAAGTGCTCAGTGAAAATTTGGGCTGCAGGACCTTGTGCCTTTTGTGAAGGGTGGCACTTACAGACCAATTGTTGTACCAGGTCTAAAAGAAAGATGTGCCAAAACACCAGAATGCTGGTCTTGATCTTGCTTCTCCTCTTCTGAATGGCTTTTCCCATGCAGAATACGTAAAATATAGAGATGTTGCAATATTAACTCCTCTTACAGACATTCAATTACAGAATGCTGTATTTTGGAGGGGGGAGCAAAAAAAAAAATTAGTGCAATTTGAATCACCTGGTTATTTCAGACAAAGCAACTTTGATTCCAACATAGCTTGGTAATACAGGAATAATGGGGATGTGTTCTGGGGAGCTCCGTTGCTTGCTGAGACCAAGAGCCTTCCTTGGGCAGTGATTTCACAGTCTGCTCTCCAGACCTGACCAACTGCTGTCAATTAAGGCAGAATTGCTCCTATTTTTCCTTCTCTGAGCTGTGTGGTTCTTTCCTTCCCTCTGCCAGATGAGCTACTACTCACTCTGGGTTCTGCTGTGAGCTACCTAAACTCACTAACCAAGCTGAAAAGGATCATATTCTCTTACTAGGTTAGGAAAGTGAAGTGGCTAAACCAGGAGGAGGTTCCAGCAGATTTTCAGAGCTGGCACAAGACAAGTTGTAATGTGCTCTGGAATGACAGGAGGGGGAAGAGATCAGGACCTCTCTCCGTTCCTGGCAGCAGTGAGCTCTTAAATGAGATTGCCTCAGGTACAAAACTGCATCCTTGGACAGGTGCCATCCAGGCTCTTGGCTGTGTCTCATTTGAGGTCTTGCAATAACATAGCCAAGGTGTGAGAGGGTTGTAAATGGTTAACTGCTGTACCCTGCAGACCTAAACCCTGCCATGACAGAGAGGTGGAGCTGCTGCAGACACCTGGCATGGACAGGCAGCATTTCCTATTTGGAAGGGAAAAGTACTGGAGCCTGGCATTTCGATTTGGTCGGTTGTTTTTGTTTTACTTTTTAACTTTAGAACACAAAGTTCTACAAGAGGAGTGGTAACTCAGCCTTCATTACTGATATGATGTGGATTAAAACTGATTAAAACAATGGCAATGTAAGCATCAGGTAGCTATGTCACTTTATGCAGATGTTACTCCTATCTTGAATGCTTGGACTACCTCAAAAACAGCTCTCCATCAGTAGTTGCCTTAGAAAGAGCTGTTGAATTGCTGTGGGTGTTCTGGAGAGACAAGTAAGGAAGTAGTGGATAAGGTGCTAATTTGCAGTTTGGGAATTTCACATCTTGTCTGCAATGGAAACTTTGTTGGATGCAGACTTACTGGAACCTGTGGAAATACTTGGTACCTGTGGACCTTGTCGCAGAAGAGGACTTAGGTGCTGCCTGACAGATTTGTACCCACAAAACTGCATGGTTCTGTGGATGCACAAAAAAGGTGTGTTTACACTAAAAGTGTGGTGTTTTAGCTGGGGACACAAGGAGGGGATAACAAGTGGTGCATGTACTAATCTCTATGTGCTTCAGAATTATTGAGTGTGTTCACTCTAGGATACTGCCTCAAAGGAGAGGAAAGGGCAGAATTCTAACTGGTTTGAATTGAAGTTGTTATTTTGACTTTATTTAAACCTCTCTAGGTGTTCTATTTGGACTACTGAAACCAGAAGCTGACCCAGGTTGGATACAGTGAAAACACACAACTTAGATCAAGAAAGATCTGTTACAGCAGAGGTGGATCTAATGGAGAATGCAAGTTTCCCTGGGAAAGGGAAAGCTGTGATGGGACTGGGCAAGTAGAAATGCTAACTGAGATGGTTTTTTGATGTTTGGCCGCTGCGTATTGTTGTCTGATGACTCACGGTAGTTGTAACAGTAGCAGTTGTCTTCTGAGTTCAGTGTCCTAGAGAAGCCTTGGCATCAGTTCCTGAACACAGATATGGGATCTCCAGGTGCTTACAGACTCTGAAAGTTCTGCCTAGAATATTAGTTATAAAAATTAAATGAAATTGTAATTTGACTCCTTTTCCAGAATGTAGAGATGAGAGTGTTAATAGTTTTATTACTGTTTGGATTTGGCAAATATTTAAATTCCTGCCTGCAAGAATTTTTAAGGAGATTTAAATACCTGAGGATGAGGTTTATGTCTCACCAGGGACTGTATAAACAAGCAGTTGAAGACAGTGGCCTTGCAGCAGAAGACTTGTTATTATGTAGGGGTTAAAACCCCCTTTCATCTGTCCAGAGAAGAATTCCACTCCCGAGAGTTTATCAGGCTTTACGGGACTTCCACCCGTAACTGAGTGGGACACAGACACCTTGTTAGGCACAGGAATGTTCCTTGCTGTGCTCTACCTGCACGAAACTCTCCCGTGGGAGCACTAAAGGGAGAGAAAGTTGTTTGACGGGGAGAGAGATCTCCTCCTCTAGACACAACTCAGCTAGATGGAGATGGATTGTGTCAGACCACTGTTATTTTTACTCTTCCCTACTAGAACTGCAGGCCAGCACAGCCCTTGCAGCTGCCATGCCGTGCTGCGGTCTCTGCCCAGCCCAGGGTTACATACTTCCCTTAGGTGTGCTGCTGCTCCTGCAGTGCCAGGAATGCTGGAGGGCTGCCAGGTGCTGTTGGTAAACACAGGCTGCAGTTTGACATAATTGCCTCCTTCCTGGAGTTTCAGAAATTACACACAAAAGCAAACGAAGTGAAGGGCCGCGTTCTGCTTTAAGTGCATTTTGGATAAGATGATATTTATTCTTTTTTTATGCTCCTTTGAGTGTAGTACAGTCTGTACCTGTTGTCTGTAATAGAGGAGAGAGTCACGTACTTGGAAAGTCCTGAGAGTTATATTGGCCCTAATTATTTATAAGCTTTTCTTCACTTCTGGCCTTCAAGTAAGTTTAAGAAAGCGTGAGAGTGCCCAGTGGCTGGAGCAGTGCCCTTCACCTCACCAAGCAGCCTCTGCCTCTTCCTCATGAAACACCAAGCAACTCGGCTTCCTTTGATCCTTTCAATCTGTCTTTTAAAATTACTAACAAAAAAAAATCTTGCCAGCCCCATCTGAGTTTGGGAGAACTAAGGAAGAATTTTTTGTATTTACAACTTCTTTTGGTTTTAGGTTTGGAAAACGTGTAAAATATTAATTCATTTGTTTTTTGTGTAGTAGTGGTTTGACCTGGTTTCACTGTAATGTCTCATAAAAAATCCCAAAACAACACCAACAAGAAGAAAATTACTGGTTTGGAAAAGCACAAATTTTATCTGCATCAGGTAATTTAAATTCATAGGGAGAGTTTCTATTCTATGCAGAAACTAACAAAGTTTTCTTAAACATCAGAAGCAATTCTATGCTGCGTGTCACAGTGTGAATCTGACCTAGTTCTTCATGCAGGACTGGCCAGTGAGGAAGGGTAGTTGCTCATGTCACTAATAGGTAGCACTAATGGATTAGCCTTTTCCTCCCTACACCATTATAACTGTGTCATCCTGAAGATGTTTGTTTGGTCCCCAGCACTGTGCTTGTAAGATATTCTTGGTTGTATGAGTTATGCCTTTTTTTCCCTTACCTTTTGGTATGTGAACAGCAGTATTCTATGACTGAACAGTGGAGGAATGGTACCTCTTGAAACCCCTTTATACAGGGAAGGATTTTTTGCAAGAATGAACAGAGGCTCCTTCTCTCCTGCCTTGCAAGTTGCAGGGGTGCTGTGGAGGAATCAAATACTGTTGGAGAGATCCATACCTCTGTGTCTGCTGCCTTTGCACAGACAGTGTGCTGGTAAGGCTTCCAGGCAAACAGAGATGTTTCTCTTCAGTCACACGAAGAGAAAGAGATAGGTAAGAGTGCCTTGAGCTGGGACATACGTGGTTTTCTTTAAGCTGTTTGCTCGTGAAGCCTCTTAGGAGAACTTGTGTTGTGCTTGCCATGAGATCGTGCATTCATGGCTTGGTTCTATTCTGCGTCAAATTTGAAATTTGTTTTCGTTCTTTATTCTGTTTTCCCCTTTTTGTTCTTCCCCATTCCACAGCCATTGACTTTATCCATATGGCTTTTTCAACTAAATACCATAGAAAGTCTGATTCCAATGTCTGTGATAGCAAAGGAATTCTCTTGTTGTTCAGTATTATCTTGGTCCAATGAAGTTGGGGAATATCAAGTTTTATCAAGCTATCTCTTTGTCTTGGTACTGATGAAACTGCATTTAGAACACTTTTTTATTTTTTTAGTAGCTGTTTTCTGAGAAATGGTTGAAGGATTTTAAGATTTTGTGTGTGTTTTGTAGACCTACAGAGTATGTACTTTAAACATAAGGAATTTCCACTTAGCAGAATGTTTAAATTCCAAAGCTTAGGCTCTCATTAAGAACCTTGTTTAATTCAGCATGCTTCTTAGAATGAGCTTAATTTGCAGAGAGCAATTGATAAACAGAAGGAAAAAAAAGAAAAAGTACCCCAAGGAGCCCAGCGTAATTTCTCTTCAGAAAAATAAATTCTTAATAGAAAATGTCAGTTTAAAAGATGTTGCATCTCCCTTTCACACCTGAAATACTCTTAATAGAAATCCTTTGCTAACATTAGAACAAGTTCATGGTTATCTGATAAACTGTTTATAGGCTTGCATTAGTTTCACTGATTTGGTTTTGTTTTAAGTGGAAGTATGAGTTTGAGGAGAGGAGGGTTGTGAATGCCTGCAGAGTTGGGATGACTTTGTTAGGGACATTGCTTCTCCCAGGCAACCTTTAAATGGAGAAAGGAGATCCTGCAATGTAATAATCCTTAATTTGGAAGACCAAAACATTTCTGTCTCTCAATGGCATCTTTTTTTCAGTCATCTATAAAATAAGCATGAGTAAAAATGAATGCTCCTGATGCCTTTAGGATGGTGCAAACATTGAAGAACCTAGTGTGCCTCTAAGTGACCTGTCTTTGAGATCTTATGTAGTAACCTTAACAAAAAACCCAGTGAGAAGTTCATCAGACATCCAGAATATGTGTAAACAGAAAACTCAGACATGTGCATTGATTTGAGAATTATTAGTTTTTACAAGTTGGGCCAATCTGGGCCGGTTTTAAGCACTTCCAGCCTTGTCATCCCAATTTAATTCTTTAACTAGAAGCTAGTTTAGGTGTGACCTTTCATGTGAGAGAGATATCATTGGGCATTCATATATATATTTAAGTTAAATGAAAAAGTAACCCAGTCAGTATTACAGAACGTGCATCCATTAACCCATTTGTACGTCTGCACCTTGAGAAAATGGTGCCAGCTGATTGCCCTCAGCAGAATTAAGGGAAAACTCCTCTTCCTTTTCTGCTTTTGAAAGCGGGGGAAATACTGGCCTTGTTTACCTGAGTGTATGATACAACTTAGAGCTATTAATGTCCAATCCATGTGGACATTTCTGGTATACAGGAGCTGATGGGATTGTTCCAGAATAGTGTGTTTGCACACACACCTTCTGGGATGGCTTGTCCAGCTGTAGCTGTACCTTGACAAGCAAGGCCAAACACTTGGGGTTTTTAAACTAACATTGGTTTCACCCTTAGGCTACTGTTAACTGTACAATTACGGTACAGAGAACGGCTCATGCTTTGCAAGGAAATGTAACTAACAGTAATGAAAGATAAAATACTTTTTTGAAATTGAATTGGCTACCTAAAACTCTCCATGTGTCCAACTTTAAATAGTCTGTGAAGGCAGAGACTGAACAAAAAATGCTCTTCGTGATAAGGTGTAGTCCTCCACACCCTTCCCTCTCTATAATTTCCTTTCATTCTTCCCACTTTTCAGATTCAGGCAGGAGTTTCAGATAGGTTGGTCAGCAAGGTAGTTGAGTTGGCAAGTAGTTGGCCAGGGGATAAAGCAGCAGCCCGTCCTGCAGGGTTTAGTACAAGCCCTGCAGCCATTCTCCTGAGCAGTGTGGGACAAGTTGGTGAATGTTTCAATTCCTTTTCTGTGAGTCTTGGGTAACATGCCCCTGCTCCACATTGTTGTGAGGATGTGTTTATGTCTTTGATGGCTTCTGATGATGGAGCGATAACAGCTCTCTCATGCAATTATGTGAAAATAATTCATTATGTCTGTACTCATGAAAGCTAAAAATGGGAGATTAAACCACAGCAGCTAATTTGATAGGTTTGTTTGCATTTCAGTCAAGTAGAAGTGCTCCTTCTCAGTCTCTAGGCTTTTTCTGGTGATGCTGATAGACTACTAGGCTAGTCACACACCTAAGCAGTGATTTCCTGTTTGTGTGGGGAGTTTTTGATTTGTTTTGTTTGTGTTGCTCTAACGCTCTAATAAATGTCAAGTTATACTGGCTTTGGAAAATACACTTCATGTAAAAATGAGAGTTATTTTTCTAGTGTAATGATAACCACCGTAGTCAATTGGACAGCTTTTAATAATCTCCATAGCAACTAAATTCAGTAAAAAGTGAAAATAACTGATTCATGCAGTTCTGTGCCAAGGGATACGTGTGGGCAATGTACTGTACGTTTGAAATGTCACACTCAGCTGATGCATTCAAATGATGCACACTCAGCTGGCAGAGCCTTCCCTTGCTTCTCTTAGGAAGTAAGGAAATGGGATCTAGTTTTTCATTTGCAGTATTACTGGTTAAGAGAAATGCACTCTTAAATGTCATCATTAGTGTTCCTCTACTTTTTGCTCCAGAATATTCTAATAAAACCAGGAAGGCCTGTTAGCAAGTAGTTTAGAATTTGCTTCATTGCTCTCAGCACATGGAAAGTGGCATTTTAGAGCTGATTATGTCAGTGCAAATGCTTTGTTTTAGTTTAGCTTGAACCTGCTCTTAACTAAACTTTTTTGGTTTGTTTCGCTTTAAAGGAAGTGGTTCTTGCAGGCAAGGATCATAACTTCTTACATGTCATTACTTCTGTATCTCTAGTTCTTTCTACTTTGTGATTCGGTTCAGCAGTTGCATGTGTCCCTGAGAAATTTGAGGAGTACTAGTTAGAAGCAATATCTCGGATATGTGTTCTCTTCCTCCCACTCGGTGTTGCCCCGGTCTCTGGCAGCCGCGCTCCTGCCGTTCCTCCTTCCACCCAGAGTGGTGAATTGCGGAATCGCTTTGGAGCTGAGAGCCAGCAAAATGCGAGGGGTTGCGTCACAGGAGGCTCCTCTGAAATGGCTCGGGTGCTTCTTGCTTTTCACATGCATATTTTAGGTTTGATTTTTTCGGAGGTGCTGAGTGCCTGCATTTCCTGCGGACTGCAGCCAGCCTTTCTTCTTTGAAGATCGCACCTCTTCTCAATGCCTCTATTCCTTAGCTTTTTAAACTAGTTTTCAAAGCTGGCCCGAGGGCATGAAAACGCCAAGATTATGTTATAGACCCCTGTGGTGCGGGTAATTGTGGGAGAGTTAGCACCTCTGGGTGAGTGCCCTGTAGAGTTGCTGTTTGTACTGAGCCTCTCAAAGAACGGCTTTGCAGTTAAATCCGTGCTTTAAATTCAGCGCCAAAACAGTATTTTGGAAGATTTGTTGTATAAGGAATTCATTTGGGATATGTAGTAAGTGCCTGGCAATCCTATGTGTGGAGGTGTTTATTTTATGGTTTCAAATGTGACTCTTAAAGGTTTTTTCTTTCCCACTGAACTTCGGGAACATCTTGTTTCACACTTCAGTCTACTGACTTGTGTGTCTTTTGCAGGCATCCCTCGGAGCTTGCCCCAGGAATGGACAGCTACCTCCATTTCTGGAGGAGAGTAGTGCCGGCTGAAGGAGCCTTCGAGGCCAGCCCACAGGTGTGCTGATAGCTGTGGGAAGAGCCCGGGCCAGGGGCGACCCTGCACGCCTCCAGCCATGCCTTTCGGGCTGAAACTGCGGCGGACCAGGCGCTACAACGTCCTGAGCAAGAACTGCTTCGTGACCAGGATCCGTCTGCTGGACAGCAACGTGATCGAGTGCACCCTGTCCGTGGAGAGCACGGGGCAGGAGTGCCTGGAAGCTGTCGCTCAGAGGCTGGAATTACGCGAGGTAAGGGTAGCCGGGGCAAGACCATCTGTCACTGGATAATTGGACACGATTCGAGCTCGGGCAGTCTGTGCGTTTGAGTCATGTTGTTCTCGGGGCTGGCCAGATATGATCAGCAGCTGGGGCTTGGACAAACATACTCTGATTGCAGGAAAACTGACGGCACGCGGGGCTTTGGGCTGTTGCTCATCCATCATAGCTCTGAGAGCTCTTTGTAACATGAAGTTTCTTTTCTTAGAAAGCCATGAGTGTTACTTTTTGACAAGTTACAGCAACTTTTTCTGAATGTAGCCCTGGTTTCACCGGCACCGATGGCTGAGTTATGCAAGTGGGAAGGAGACTACCGGCTTTTAAGCATCCTCCTTCATGAAAATACTCTTGTTACTATAAAACTGAAGTAGGCAATAGTAACAACTAAGAGTTGTGTTTTACTAGGAGCAGTTGGAGGATGGTGGGTTTTTTCTTCCCTTTGTTTTATTTAATATTTCACATCTGAAATCCTGAAAGGCTTCTTTTGCAGTCCCAATGCTTCTGGAAAGGTTGAAGAAACCAGTCTTTATTCAAGACTAAAATCCTTTATTTTCTGCTTCTTTCTGTAGAGTTTAGTGTTTAAATGTTGAATCCTTTAAAGAAATACCTCTCCAATGTGCATGGCACAAATGAACTGACTGACTTTTCTTACCTTCTGTGGGCTCCCTATGTGTATCCTACATGCTTCTAGACTTTTGCAAACCATAAGTGGAAAACCATTGGCTGGAAGTTGCTGTGTTGTCATCTGGCTGTCCTGGGTGATACCTTCTGTAAGCACACCTGGGAAATTAAAAATCTTGCAGTGTCTTATGAGGTTGGTCCATGGTAGTGGGGGCAGCTGGAAGATAGCATACAAATAACTACAATATCTGAAAACTAAACAAAAATTATTTTTTATTTTTTATTTTTTTTTATAATGGTAAAGAATGGGAGAAGGATCTCACTCTGTGTGTGTGTCCAGAATAGGCTGGAGAACGTGCAGGCAGGAACAGGGCAGAGGGAATATTGTGTAGTGTTTTTCACACTTGGGTTTTTTGTTGTTGTTTGTTTGTTTTTTGTTTGGTTTGGTTTTTAATATGAGTTTTAGTAGAATCATCATGTCTACCCCTTTACTTATAGAGATGAAGATTTATCAATAAATATTTTTTCCCTTCTTTTTTCTTTCTGTTGGTGATGCCCCAGGGTGTCCTTAGGGAAGAACCTAACTTCTCTCTTTCCTTCCAATGCAGAAAGCAGTGAAATGAATAAAGTGATTCTCCTCATGTTCCTTGTGAGCTTATCTAGTTGGTGCAGCAGAGGTCTAGGGCCTCCTGATTCTGTCTGGAGGTCCACCTGCATTTGCAAACAATAGCTCTGTCAGCGGGTTAGTGTTCTTTTCCACAAAGCATTTTATGATTTCAGAACGTGTTTTGTTCCACTTTGGAACGAAGCCTGAAGTTCCAAAATTTTCCAGAGAAATTAAATTAGACAGTAGAGTAGCAAATGTTGCTCTTTTGGTCAGTGTTCAGTTCTATGGGGGTTTTTTATTGCTTTGGGTTTTTTTAATTTTCAAAATTATTTCTGTCATGCAAAAAGAAATATGTCAGCACAAAAAGTTTGTGTTTTAAGATTAAAAAATATTTTAACAACATAGAAGAGCATGCTTTGATGTTGTTGGAACGCATTCCCCTTCTTTCATCACCCTCCCTGCTTTTTTTTTTTTTCCTAAACAAGGTTTTGGCAACGTCGAACTGGTTTTGTAAAGTTCAGATTTCAACAGTACAGCATTTTTTGACAGAAGTGGGTGTTTTGGGTTTTTTTTTAGGAGAGAATTACCTACCTCTTTCAACTCTGAGTGGGTCTCCCTGTATCCTCTTTTGCTCCTTGGATGAGGAATAATTGGAGCTAGCAAGCTTGGAGGTGCCTGGTGCTGTTCTTTCTTTCAGACCTCAAATTCAATTCTTCTGCTCCTGCAGTCTTCCTGCCACTGTTTGTGAGGATGATGAAGTAAACTGATGACTGTACCCTTTCCTCTCTAGGTTTGCCATAGTTTTTGAACTCACTCTCCAGACAAATTCTACAGAAGGGTCAAAAATATTTTCACAAAGCTCAAATTTCTACAAGATTTGTGCAGCTGGATAGCTGAGTAGAGAAACCTGTTAAGTATACTGAGGCAAAAATCCTTGCAAGCATTTGCATCAGAGAGAGACTTTTAAAATTCCCTGAATGCAGCAAAACCTGCAGCTGGCACGTGCCTTTTCTTAGAAATCCTGACTTGCAAACTGTGATGTACAAGTAAGGATAAGCCAACCTTCATTAAATCCTGTGCTAACAAAGCAGTGTTAAAATCCTGTTTGTCTCCTCCACGCAGTCTCAGGTAATACCTCTGTTTGGTCTTATGTTCAAATAAATCCCAGGTGTACTACAACTTCTACCTTCAAGTTAGGAATGCATCCATGTCTCACTCAATCCAATTTCTTAGAAATAAACAAAAAACCGTCCAAACCCTTCCTGCTAAAAAGCAAAACTCTTTGAGATTATGCCTTGTTGTGAGGGACTGTCGATCATACCACACATGACTGAAAAACAGTATCTAATGGATTATGCATATTTCTATTTGATCTCTGGGGAATGCAACTCCCTGCCTGACTGACTCAGGGTTCAGGAATAGGTCAGTAGAAAGTGGAACCATGTAACTACTGTAAAATCTGGTTTTATCCTTTTCAGCAAAGCTCTTGACAAAGCATCAGGTCTACTTGAACACTTACC
The DNA here is from genome assembly GCA_013400495.1 of Nicator chloris. Classification (NCBI taxonomy): domain Eukaryota; kingdom Metazoa; phylum Chordata; class Aves; order Passeriformes; family Pycnonotidae; genus Nicator; species Nicator chloris. The sequence continues at coordinate 32,430 of WAAE01003774.1, read as the reverse complement.
AGTTCCAGTAAAATGAGTTCTTATTCCAGCATTATGTAAAAGGTAAAGAAGAGAAGAGGGGAGCAAGGGAGAGGAAAGACAAGGTCAAAAAATGTTATTTTACAATCTCGTATGTATGTGCACAGGTTATAAAAAGAATTTTTTCCCCAATATAATGGCATTTTTCCATTCCATTTCCAGACTAAGTGAACCTGCTGGAAGTAGCACAGTAATCTGTGCAAATCTGTTGGGTATCTTCATGTTTCCTTCTCCCTTTTATTCTTTTTAATTCACTTTCGAAGATGTTAAAACATTTAAAGGTGGTATGCTCTGATGTATGGTAAGTGGGGGAGAGGGCAAGAAGATTCTTTCCAACCAAAAATATTCTTGTGAGCTAAATTTCCCAACGATATGTCCATCACCGTGATCCTATGAGCCCCAGACCAAAGCAGGAGGTTGGTGAGCTGAGCACCACAGGCAGGTGCTGGCCACTGTGCAGAGGTGGCCTTTTGCTGCCATCCTGACCTTTATTTTAGTGCCCCAGAAGGTGCCTCTTTCTTCTAGGGCACAGCTGAAACCTGGGGGTTTGCAGCCAGGTTGCCTCCAAGTGTGGCTTGGTTTGACTCGTCCTGCCACCAAAGCCGAGATGGAGTTCAGGCAGTGCTTGGACAAAAGACCCCTTATGAGTATTTGGCTGCTGTAAATGGCACCTTCCCCTCTCTTCCAGTGCCCTGGGATTGCAGGGCTTAATGTTTTTTGCCTGGAGAAGCTGGAGCTCCATCTCTTTCTCGAGTATAAATATTGAGTTGGCTGCTTAACCAGATGCTTTAACAAAAACTGAGTTGGGCTTGATGAATGTTTTAGAATGACATTTGCTGGTTTAGTAACTTTCTGTCATCTCCTGAGGCTGACAATTTTACTTGTTTGGCCCAACGTAAAGGCAGGGGTAGTTCTGGACTTGGGAGCATAGCTAAGGCCAAGTCCAAAACAAATATGTTGCCTTCTGAACTGGCAGCTATAATGTTGCCTATTTTAAGACTTCCCGGTGCAGTTTTTGTATGTCCAGTGTTCTGACTCACTGTATTTTGAGAATCACCTTCTCATTAGGGCACCCAAGTGCTCTGGTTCTTGTTTGATGCTTTAGCAGAGGACCACAGCTCCTGGAGGAGTGTAAACCAATTTCCTTGTACCACATCTGAAGTCATGTGTGGTAGGTAAGGCAAATTTTAAAACCTCGAGGCAATATGCGTTACTTCAGAGCCTGACAGCTGTAGGTGTAGATATTGATTCCATGGAAATCAGAGTGAAGTCAGTGGTTCACTTTGTGCAGATGGACAAACAGACCAGCTTTTGGAATCAACCTAGTTTTCAATCAGCTGCTTATAGATAGAAGATCCCATTTTTTTATAACCTCAGCTAATTTTTGGGGTGCTTTGTGGACTGGAGAGCATGGAATGACTTGCCTTCTGGAGAGCCAAATGCCTTCTCATAGCATGCTGATCTTGATGGTCCAGCCATTTCCAGTCTCCTGTCCCGTTTTGAGGATTACTGATATTCCCTAGGGGGTTGAGTCTCTTCAGGCATGCACAGTAGTGGCCACAGAAATCCTCCACTGTGGGTTCTTAAAAAACACATTACCTTTTCAAGAAGTAAAGTTGCTGGCAACAGGGAGCTGATGTTCAAATAACTGTGTGGATTGTCTCTCCGAAGTGCACGAGCCTGTGACACGAGCTCTGCTCTGCAATCGGTTCCTGTGCTTCAGCTGCAATGGCTTGATCCTCTCCAGGCTGCTTTCTGGGAAAACTGTCTTTTAGTTGTGCAAAATGAGTGCTGCCGTGTTTGCTCCACAGCACCTGCTGTAATCTAGAAGCTTCAACACTGTATTTCATCTACTTCTTGTTCCTTGGAATTGCTTCTGGATTTGGTACCTGAAGAGCCTTTCTACTGTAGCAAATCTAAACTTGAGCTGTCTCCCAGCCCCCACTCAAAGCCGAGGGACTGTGCTCATTCAAGCTGTTTAATTGCAATAGCTTAATTCCTTGAATAACTCTTTTAGACTTCAGAGTCTGCATCTTCTTTGTTGCTAGATGATTTACAAGTACTTTACACTTTGAATTTGGGTTCTAGGTGTTGTGGGTGTTTACTTTTTCAAGTAGAATGGAAGCTCTGTTTTCACATCTCCACACTGTTTCTTGCTCAGGATGAGCAGATTTCCAAGTATGTTAAAGGGTTTCCCTTAAGAGGTGGTAAAATCGCTGCTTTTTTCTGCCTTCGCATTAATTCCTTTTCTCTGCTGCCTCCACTGTCCCTCCCACTTTCATTTTAATCTAATTACTACCATGGTGAACTCATCAGAAATAACTTTTTATCCACTGGTGACTACAAAGGGAGAGTAGAAATATATCAGGTAACATGTGAGGTTAGTTTTGTTTGTAGTTTACCCTGTGGGAGATGCTGACTTCTTGATTTATTTGTGCCCTAGATAGATAGATTGAATGACTGATTTATTGAAGATACCTTTAATTTCTAGGAGGAGATTCTACAAAAGAACAAGTTTGCTTCACTGTACCAGACTGAGCAGTGCCCAAGCTGTTTGTCAGGCTTAATTGAGGAATCAAGTTGAATTAGTTATCACCTTAGTTAAATGCTAGTCTGGATGTTGTCCAAAGTTGAAAATATGTATGTAATGAGACCCTAAAGTAAGTACACCTGTGCTCCCATTCAGAGTTTTTCATGATTGTGTCTTGCATGCCCTCAGCTATAAAGTAGTTGGAGCAGCGTTTCCCCTGCTGCTTTGCCATTTGTAAACATTTAAAATTTTTGGTATTGTATTACTTGTCCTTGTGTTGTGTGCTAAGTCACGGTGTGTGCAATGGTTTTTATAGAAATGTCCATGCCAGCATGAAACAGCCTGTTCATGGTGGATTTTGCTAAGTTTAACATCTGCAGTTTGTCTGCTGCAATGTTTCTCACTATTTCTTCAGATCTGTAGTCCTAGTACTTAATGATTAAGTGCTTTTCAATAAAATCCTTCAAGATGGATTGGCTATTCCTTCAGCTGCTTTATTGCCACTTTGTAGCTCTAGTTCTGAGCACTGTTCTGTGTTAATTCCTCTTCAGCAGCAGCAGTCCCATGTGGCTCATACTGTAGCTGCTACAGCCACTGAGATTTGCACTGGGCAGGAAACAGCTGAGATTTCCAACCTGGTACTCCTGCAGATCCTACAGCAAACAACTTGTGTGTGATATGCACATTTTAAGTGTATACTTGTCCATCATAAAACCTTGTGAGTGCATGAAAAAGAAGAAGAGTAAACAATTCTGTGTTGAGTAAATGGTTCTGGTATTGGTAGATGTATTTTGACATATGCATATGCGTTTGCATTCTTTTTTTTTTTCTAGTTGGAAGAGTCCTGGTCCTTTGTGTGCAGTGGGCCCTATCCAAAGTCCCATGAAGCTTTTGCATTTTAATTCAGACTTAGTGTTTGCTGTGTGTTCACAAAGCACAGGTGTCCCTTAAGAAAACAAAGACTCGGGCACTTTCTGTAAATCATTTATGTCACCTGTGCCACAGTTTCAGGTATAGCTCTTCAGTATGCATTTGGGAGCGATGGTAGGAGGCAGATAGTGTTTTGTGAAGCATATTGCAATATTAATTTGCCATTGTCTTCAAAATGTCCTACAAAAAAGGGCAGTAAAAAAGAAATCACTCTGATTTTGCATGTGGGCAAATGTACCCAATGCCATCTGTTCTTACTTGCATTTGTGACACCGTGTGAGTGATCTAGCTGGCAAAGGTAAACTGACACTCATGTGTTTCTCTGTCTAGACTCACTACTTCGGCCTTTGGTTTCTCAGCAAGAACCAGCAAGACCGCTGGGTTGAACTGGAAAAGCCTCTGAAGAAGCAGCTGGACAAATTTGCCAATGAGCCTTTGCTTTTCTTTGGGGTCATGTTCTACGTGCCCAGTGTTTCCCGACTGCAGCAGGAGGTAACAAGGTATGTGCTTCCCTCTGTGCACAGTGCTGTGATACAGCTGGGACAGAATGGGACCGTGATAGAGCATCTCAGAGAAACGGCTGCTCTGTTTCTGGCAGTCATATTTGCTCAGGTTATTTCCTTTCCTAATTATTGCCCAAATGGGAAAAAAATGGGAGAAGTCACCACTCGATTATGTCTGCTTTGGAAGGAAAGAAAACAAAACAAAAAACTGTCTCACTGAATGATCATGCATGACCAACTGCAGGGAAAAAATGAAAGTAATAGTTATGTGATTAAAATCTGACATGGTTTTAAAAGGGACCGTGGTGACCATGATTTTTCTTCTGTAACTTTTTACTGATGAAAAGGAGGTCACAGACAAAGGAACCCTACATAAGAGTTTTACCTTATTATTCTTAAGCTTACTTGTGCCTCGGTGAAAGTGAACTTTGGCATTTTTTCCCCAGGTTTTGCTCATCCCACTCTTGATTTTCCCTTATGCTTCACAAAAAGATTAAAACTGTTAAAGAGGGCATTAGTCCTTTAATTATGATCAGGGTGTACCTTTGCAAACAACTTCAGTGGGAATTACTCTTTTATACAGAGCCCTGTGTTGCAGTTGTAACAATACAACTGTTTTGAGGGGCTATTTTTGTAAACCACATCACTGTGTGGTTTTTGCACATCTGTGCTGTATTGAAATTTAATAATGCAAAAAAGAGAGTGAGGAGAAAAAAGCCCACCTCACCTAAAAAGGGGTGGAATTGTTTTCTTTTTAACCAAAATAATTTCATTTATCTAGTCTGAGCAAAGTTGTATCAGCACAACTAAACTGAAGCCCGGAATAAGTGGGTGAAGGCTTCAGGGTGGCAGAAGCCTTGCCACTGGAAAAAACCTGCTGTTGCTGCAAACCTGGAATTCACCACATGATCATAATAGCTAGGAAAAATGTATAAATAGTGAAGAAAGAATGGCCTTCGTTCTAGAAGGCATGCAAGATATGAAGCAGCTTTTTTTAATATTGCATGTTGTATATTTTAAAGGATCTTTATTTGACACTGAACTGGAGAGTTGGCGTTGGTAGGATGTGAAAAAGTTGTGTCTTGAAATGGCAGCTGTCAAGCCATCCCTTGACTACTGTGTGTGCTGAATTCTTGCCAAAGAGTGGGATAAAAGCATCATAAAACTTCAGTTTCTCTGAGAGCAGACCAAACACTGATGCTTGTCTGTATCTGTGTGTTCCTGCTTTGTACACGCTGCGAGAGGGAAGCCTCGGTACCTTTTCCTTCAGAATCATTTTAATGTGCAGACAGAATGTCTGAAATATTGTGTTGCTCAATTTGTCAGCCCAATCCTGGCCTAGTTGTGTGCAAGGAAGCATTGTAGCCACTTGGATGCTATAATCTCTTCAAGCTGCAGCCTGCAGTGCTGATTGCTCATTCATAGCTCACCTGCAGAGGTATATTTGCTCATTCTGCCCAGGTTGGTAATAACAAAGCATTTCAGTGACAATTGAACTTCACAGCACTCTCAATTGGAGTGGCTGCTGAATTGTTTTTCTTTCTGAAGTGATTGATAGCATAAGCTGCAGAGTCTTATAAGTGCCTTTTATGTTATTTTAAAGGTGTGTAGCAAAGCCTGGAGTTTACTAGAGGATTTCAGATATAGAATAGCCTGTTAAGATTTGTTTGCTTGTTTCATGGAGTTGAATTGCTTCACTGTAGATGGTGTGATGGCAGCAAACCTTCAACTGTGCAATAGGTAGATTCATGTTTGAGGCAATGGTGGGGACCTGGAGAATTCTTCTGAAACAACTGGCAGAAAAAGCCTTCGTTTAAAATCTGATTACATGCACAGATGGATTTGGGCTTATGGGAGTTTTTTTTTGGCTCTTGGTAAATTGATTCAACATTTATTTTGATACTGGCTGCTTCTAGGATTAGACTTGATCATGATATGATTACATGTGATGTTGAGGTAGGCACTGGACTCGCCCACTCAGTGCCTGTGTATTTGACTTATATTTAGGTACAAATGACAAATCTGGCTGAAATGCAGAACTTGTGATGAGACACTTCATCCCCTTCTGGGAGGCTGCAGAACCACCGCAAACAAACCCAACCCCAAAACACAACCACCACCAGAGGCCGAAGATGCAGAGGTGGTGACAGTACTGCCAGTAGTGAACCTGTCACCTTTGTAACCTTCTCTAAGTGGAAACACCTCCAGCCCTGAGCTTGCCTGGCTGTGTTTGGAGTTGGAGGTGAAACGCATCTCTCAGCAGCAAGCTTTTAGTTAATTGTAGACTCCAGGGTTTCCAGGGTTGATTAATATTCCTTGAAGATGATGAAGTCTTCTGAGAATGCTTCAGCAAACACTGACATAATGCACAAGTATTCAAAAACGAGGGAGTTGGTTTCCTGAGCTGGTTTGCTCTGCCTCTGATCTGTAGGATTATAGACTTGATAGCTGGTTTTGAGACATTTGTCGCCAAACTGAATATTCCTTCCTGTTTCCAGTGACTTCAACTTCCTGTGCCTCACATAGTGTCATTGCAAAAAGGGAAAATGATGCAAGTCTTTTAGGCTCTGTTGATTGAGAGGAGCATTACTTAGGGTGTTGGTCACTGGCTCTGAGGTAGTGTTCCTTAGTAATTTTATTTGAAAGATCATCTGAAAGATCTCTTCAAAACAACATGTGAACCATTTTGTGTTTGGTTGTTGTTTGGTGGTTGGGACCAATAGGAAGATTCCTGATACAAACAGGACAGTATTTATAAAATTATAACTCCTTTACGTCTTATCATTACTCCTGGAAGTAGAAAATGCTAATTATTCCTCCAGGGCCCTGGATTTGAACAGCCTGCAGGTGTTGGTAGTGGTCAGGACCTCTTTGTGGTTTCTCTGGTAACCTCCTGCATTGACAAGCCAAGTGTGGAAGCAGGAGTAAGGATGAGTAACTCTGCTCTGAGCTCTGTGTCCCAGTGCTGGACAGACTTGATGGAAACCTGTCCTCATGTGACATGCTGGGAGAGGAGGGGAATAGCAGTGTAGTGAGAAGTGAAGTGAAATGCAAGCAGCAATTGCGGAATGGTTGAGATTGGAAGGTATCTCTGGAGATTGTCTGCTCAGAGCAAGGTCAACTGGAGCAGATTGCTCTAGGACCATTTCCTATTGGGTATGGAATATATTCATGGAAGGAGAGATTCCACTCTTACTCTGGGAAATCTGTTCAGTCGCCCTTGCAATAAAGAAGGGGGTTTATGTTTAGAAGGCATGTCATGTATTTCAGTCTGTGCCCAAATGACCCCATAATTTCAAATTGTGAATTGATGCTGTGGGTGGATGGGTTACTTGGGCTGGCCATGTAACTGGTTATTTAGGACCTGTAGAGCTACAGGTACCTGTCATATAAACACAAGTGCTGCCATGTGTTCATGTGGGATGCCTGCAGTTAATTTGTAAGAAGTGTTTCTGATAGTATGAGAGCTTGTGGTAAAGCAAATGAAAAGACAAGACTGCCAGAGCGGTTTACTTAGCTCTTAAGTTTTTTGAAGCCAACCTCTGAGACCTGCAAGAAAAGATGAGGTGAAGAGTACTCTGGGGAGCACATTAATTGTTTTAGTAGGTCAGATCTGACTCTGGCTTGCCGTTCTTTCCTTCTTCTCTACAAAACTGACACTTGCTTAAAGATGAAAATATTAGTGGTGTAGAGGTTTTTTTCTCTTTGGATGAAGTTAATCGCTGGGACAGTGGACATCACTTGGGGTAAGAAGCACCTGCAGGATATAGTTCAATTCCAGACATCAGTCTTGTTCAATTTGTGGTTTTGAATGCAAATGCTGGGGCTACTCAGGGCGGTCATGTTTCCTGACCTGTGATGAATGCTTCCCAAGGATGTCCCAGGGAAACCTACAGAAAGCAGGCACCAGTTGTAGAGTATCTGCTTTTTCTTTCTGGTAGTGGCCATGACATAAATATTATTGCTAAGCCTTACTTTCAGTGCAATAACATTGTACTCTTGGCGTTAAGCCTTCTCCTAGGAAAGATATTTCCTACCCTCCAGACCTCTTATTTCCCTACCCTTTCTGCTCTGTTTCTTTTCTCTTGAATTGGGGCTCCCACCTGTATATATTCCCTGATCTTAATCCTGTCTCTTCCAAGACTGCAGTGATTCCAGCATCTCCCTGGCCACTGGTCATGGCATTCTACTGGTCCCCAGTCCCACATATGTTTTTCATTTTCACAGATTAATTAAAACTCCATGATAATTGCTTAAGTTGTCAACAGGAGTTTTCACCGTGTTATTATTTCTACAATTTGAAAATTTCTAGAAGAATTTCTGATAAACAGAATTTTAAAAACAAAACAAACAAACAACAACAAAGTGCCTCTTCAGACTCAATGGCAGTTACAGCAGGAGTAATTTGGGTGGGAGTATGGGGATTGGCACATTAGCAAAAAGCATTTTTCATGGAAGGCTACTTAGACAACCTCTTTTTAGTCATCCAGCTGTTCTCAGTGAGCAGCCATTGCAGATGGAGATGCTGCACATGCTTTTGGCATATTTAAAGCACCTGGGATCTGCATACTGTCTGATATAAAGCAGTCTTTGTGATGCCCTGTAGAGTAGATATTTGCATAGATTAGACATATAAATCTGCCTTTTATTTTCTGCTAACTCCTCAGAGAGGAGGCATCCTTTCAAGCATTTATTTAAAAAAAAAGTCTTTGTACACTCTCTAAAGTAAACAAGCTTGCTTTCACTGTGCTCTTGTTCCAAAAACAGAGAACCCACACACTCTTGTGGCTTTCTGAAAATGTGGGTGCGATGCTGCTTTCTGCACAATTATCAGACAATCCAGGGCCTTTTTCTTTTCTCCCCTTCTCGCAGTTCAAAGGGAAAACTGAAGTCACGTTTTGCTCCCCACAGTATCTCTTTCTTAGCGCGTGATACTGCTGTGCCTCCTGTGAGGGAATAAAGGTGTGCTTTGGTCTGCTTTTCTTTTTTCTTTCCTGGAAGAAGCGTTCAGTACCTTGCTAGGTGCTCTGTACTCAGTAGTATCCAGTGGCTTTTGTGCTATTGCAGACTGGGACATAATCCTGGGAAGTGAGAGCAGTTCCTAGTGCGGGTGCCCCCGTGGAGCTGGGTCCCCGTGCTGCTCTGCATGGTAGGTCTGGCACACACAACTCTGTAGTGGGGAAAATGTTCCAGCATCTGCAGTGTGCTGCATTGGGCTTCTGCCCCGAGTTCAGCTATCAGCTCTGCATTTCCCCAGAAGAACGTGCTGTGCAGCTTTCCTGTGAAAGGAAACAGTGTTTGGAATGGGATGGCTGCACCTGCAAAGTGTGGGAATGAGTGTGTTCGCAGGTGGAAAATTAGAGCCTGTGGCTCCCAGGCTTCTTTTCTGGACGCTTTGTGAAAATTCAGCCTCAAACTTAACCTGTTTTAACTAAGTGAATATTTATTTTCCCTGATATTTTGCTGCCATACCCTTTTCTTCACCATTTCTTGTAGCTGTGTTTTGTTTGTCTTTTGGGAAATATTTCTTGTTCACTGTTGCCAGCTTTTCTATTTCTTTGTTTATTCTACACGTGTCAGGTGAAGACCTTTTAAGCAGAAGTTCTTCTAATGCATAAGGAGGTACAGACTTAGGAGTCTTAGAAGTATATGAATTTTTAAATTGGGTGAGAATAAAGTAGAGGGGGAAAATTAGTGTTTGAGTGCTTCATATTTACAGGGAAAAATGTTTTTGCAAACCTGTTTTAACAAATAGTGTATTTTTTGCCTTGCCCTCAAAAAAGTCCTTGTTAGATGTCTTGCCTACTTGAGCTTATCTTTGCTTTTAGTCTGCTGTGCTTTCTTTTCGTTTTAAGCTAAAGTTTCACATCTTCCTGTGTAGCTAGCTTTTAATACAAGTCCAATCAGCTGCAGATTTCTACCAGTCACTGCTGTCTTTTCTGCTAGTTACTGCTCCTTACAGTGTGCTTTTAGTTTCTGTGTTAAGGCTGGATATCACATATCCTCCTGTGCCAGCCGGGTTTTGTGGCAAGCTCAGTGAAGTGGAACTCTTTTGGCTGTTAAGGATGTCACATTTACATGTGACAAGTACATGAGGCTGCTTTGCTTTTCATGGTTGGTCACACCTGCAGCTTGTGGCTGCAGAAGTCTCTGTGTGTACTTTTGAGCTCATGGTAGTTGGTTTGGATTCATTGTCCAAAATAATTATTTTGAATATCACACTGTGCTGGAAAAAAACAGCACAATGTGTACAATCAGATTTGTTCCAGACATCCTGGACTGTGCTTGCCTGAAGCGAGGACTGTGACTGATTGTGTGGCTGTGCTTGTTACTACACCACAGACAGACCTATAGGATTTTTTTTTTTAATGCCAATGGCTCTCAAAAATGTACTGACACATAACAAATTTTCTATGGAAGTACAGAAAAATAGCATGCAGGATGGGAGGAGAAGAGAGGTGCGTGTTTTAGTTGAGTGGATTGGTCAATGAGAGAGAACTGAGTGATACATGACAACCAGGAAGGTGGAGCGTTTAAAACAAAAAAAGTCCAGAGTTTGGTTTCTTACACCTGGAGATTTAGGCCAGAATTTAACTCTTCAGTGCTACTGGTGTGTAACAGAACAGAAAATAGTTTAGTTTTCAGGCAGCAGAAGTCTCACTGCCTTGTCTGAATTTGTCTCTTCCTAGGAGCCTTTGTCAGTTGGTGTTTACAGGGCACTTACCAGCACATGTTCTAGGAGCATGCCTGCTGCCTTGGAACGATCTTATCTGGAGGCAGGCTATGTAGTTTCCAGAAAAATGATTGCACTCATTGCCTGCTTTTCTGGGAAGTGTCATGGCTACAGTGCTCATGCTGATCAGCTCTAGTCACACCACACAGGAAAGGCCCTGACACACAGCCCTCCCTCTTGGCACCAGAAACATCTCTGTGGCTTGCCCAGCTGGAAAGATGATGCACCTCCTCTTCACTAAGAAGCAACAGTGTTCTCTCCAAGATAAATATGATATTAATGGTCAGAAGAGTCCTGTGCTTTTAACTATTTCCAGTTAAAAAGTTTGTCAGTTCCCTTTATTTCTTAACTTGAGCCAGACCCTTTGTGTAGCATAAACCAGTGTAACTTCTTTCTTCTTCTAGAATATTTCCAACTTTATCATTATATATATATTTTATATATATATGTGTATATATATATATATATCATATTTCTATTTTATAGAGAGCTGTGGGTCAATGGACTGGAATGTTAAATGATTCACATGAATTAAAACAATGCTGCCATACTTGGAAGCTGTATTAAATGAACAGAAAAGGACAGGGTGTTGTGTAAGAATGGCAAACCTTAGAAATGGAAGATAATTTAATCCTGTGAATCCCATCAAAACTTTTGTTCTCAGCTAAATGATTTGAGGAGTCAAATTACGGGGTGAGTTTTTACAGAGAAATTATGTGAAATGGGAGTGAAAGGGCATGGGGTGCCAACTGCCCCATATGTGGTGGTCCTGTGTCTTTCCTGTTTAACTAGAAGAACTAATAGAGGGTGCTGTAGGTATGTGCTGAGTGTTGAAACACAGCAAAAGAAGAGTTGGGACAAGTACTAATATAAGTGTCTTATTCATGAGAGTGCTTGTGGAATATCATGGTGACATCGCCCAGAGGAAGCAGTAGGAACTCTGGAGCTGAAATTTTCTAAATTGACATGAGGCAAATAAATTTCTGCTGGAACAGAATTCCCTTGGTTCCCTTGTTGACAGCCTGCATGACCATAGAGGCCCCAGTCCTGTTCAGGGTCCTCAAGTTGATCATCTTAAGACTGGAACTGCACCCCATCTCCCAAAGCTGGGAGAAAGGCAAGCTCTGGGATTCATTGCTAACTGGAGCTAGGAAGCCCTGAGTCCTCAGGGATCCCAGCTCTCTTCTGCTGGACAAGATTGTGAGTGGGTCATTAAGTAACTTGGAAATGTTGGCCTTTTTAAAATATTTTTTTTTTTTTTTTTTTTTTTTTTCCTTTTTCTTTTCCCTTCCTTCTAGCTGCAGGAATTTGGACTCATGTTGTCCAAGCAAGGGAGCAGCTGTGGAACTGCATGCAAGCTGGATGAGTCCTAAGAACCCTGGGTGGCCACCCAGGCTTAGGCAGTCTGGGATATTCGAGTTTTGTTGCTCCTTTGATGGTTTTATTGTTTTGTTTTAATTATTAGACTTTTTTTAATAGTAGTGGCTACTGCAGCATAAAGCACACACATTAGGCTTGTACCTGCCTTGTCGTAAACACCCTGATACTTAATTAGCTTTCATGTTGTACTTAGAGGACAGCAACAACAAATAATGTGCAGTGTTTGCCTGGGTCTCGCTGTGTTCGTATTATTGCAGCGTATGCGTTGTTTCGCTTTTCAGTAATATTTTTCAGTTGGTTCTGTTTGGATGTGTGTTTTAGCGGATGTTTAAACTTTGACTTAAAAGTAAGAACTTCTTCAAGGCAGACCTAAGATTCAACATTAATTCCCTGTTTATAAAATATTTGCTGAGGAGGGGAAACCCTTCTCCCAGCTGACTTTCTTCAGTGAATGGGGAGCTTGTTCTCTGTGTTGGTTATTGAAAGCGGAGCTCTTTGTGCCAGATATTTTAAGAAACTGTTGACGCTTAGATCTAATCTGTTACATTATACTGTGCTTTTAGACCAGAAAGTGAATGTGTTTTCATGTGTGTGGTTGGGCAGTACATATGTAGCAACTCTAAAACACAGTGTTGCATAACTATAAATACAGTGTAGGATACTTTCAGCCTGCATTCTTGCTTTACTGTGTTTTAAGGCAGTGGCTGTGATGGTTAGAAATGTTGCAACAGGAATGTCTTGGCATTGGGTAGATTCACATTTATATCTGATCATAAGGAAATAATACTAATTTTATGCTCTGGGGCTTAGTCACGTGTGCTAACATATTGCTTTCCTGATAGGAGCTATTTCTACATTCAATTTTAGTAGAACAGATACTTTTGGAGTAATCCATCCTTTTTTTTATTGGGCCCTTTTAAATGGAGGCAAAGATTACATTCTGAGGTTCTGTTCTTCTTTCATAGTAATGATACATCATTTACACAAGGTGAGGGAGCTTCCTCTCTGGCCTTAGACAGTCCAGATTGAATCCTTCCATGCAGTTATGGTAGTGGAGGCATTTGCACTTGGGAAAAAGTACTTTGGATCTCCTTTTCTTGTCCGCCTGGGCATGTGTGCTGTTGGAGACACTGGCTGAACCTGTGTGTTGGATAAGCAAAGTGGATGGCTTTTACCATGATTGACAGCCATAAATTATTCAGATTTTTTAAAAAACAATTCTGTAGCTGGGTACAATGTAGCAATTTTATTGTCCATGCTTGTGTTTTTTATTATGTTAGGGTTTTCCCTAAATTTTGAAGGTCCTGGAATGAGGTAATGATATGCATTTCAGGCTGGGATTTTTTTACATGTTCAGAACAAAACTCAGACTAGATTAGTAAAGGGCAAGTAAAGAAGGGCATGAAAGGTATGCTTCCAAATATTTTATAGCTCTTAAAAACCAGAAGGAAAAAGAATACCTAGCTTTACCAAACAAAGAAATATCATTCTTCAATAATAGTATGGCTTTGAGGGGGTTGATGTGTGGCCTGTGAAACTTCAAAGATGCCAGTACATTAATTGTGCATCCATTTCAAAAGTGCATAAGGACCCAGATGGATAGAAAATGTGGATATGTGCAGCAGGACAGAAGAGAATTCACTGAATCACAGGATCTCTCAAGCTGGAAGGGGCCCATAACAATCACTGAGCCCAACTCCCTGCTCCTGGCAGGACGACCTAAAACTAAATCATATGATTTAAAGCATCATTTAGATGCTCCTTGAACACTGCCAGGCTGGTACTGCAGTCACTTCCCTGGAGAGCCTGTTCTAGTGACTGATCGCCCTATAGGTGAAGAATCTTTTCCCCATATCCAATCTGAACTTGGAATCACAGAAGAATCATAGAATAGCTTGGGTTAGAAGTGACCTTTAGAGATCACATCTAGTCCAACCCACCTTCAAAGAGTAGGGACTAGGTGAGGGTGCCCAGAGCTCCATCCAACATGATCTGAAATGTTTCCAGGGATGAGGCAGTCATCACCTCTCTGGGCAACCTCTTCCGGGGCTTCACCACTCTCACTGTAAATAATGTCTTCATTATGTCTAGACTAAATCTACCCTCCTTTAGTTTAGAAACGTTGCCCCTTGTCTTATCATAACAGGCCCTACTTTGTCCCTGTTTTACAATCCCAGTGTAGGTACTTCCCCTAAGGCAGCTTCACCCCATTTCCTCATGTCCTATTCCTCGTCACCAGAGGAAGTGACTGTTTATGATTAGGACACAGCGGGAAACCACTGTTAAAAATTTCTCTTGATTACACAGACTGCCCTGCCAGGATTGAACCTTAATTCTGGAAAGAAGAGCTGAGGGTCCTCGAGACTGAACTTAGTACTTGAGACATTTTATAATCCTTATAGAGAAGGAAATACATTGAGCATTTTGAAACTTACTTTGAAAGTCTAAGCAGCTTCTGTTGCAGGAAAAAAAAGTTGTCCTGCCTTCCTGCATGGAAACAAAAATAATTTGAGTGGCCTGTATATTTATTTTGTGTTATCTGACAGTTGAAATGGTGCTGAGGCTAGAAATCTGGGCTTCTGCTTTCATCAGTGAAGAGCTTGCTTTGTGTATGGAGATGTGCTTGGATGAGTCACACTGACTGCCTTTTGTTTCTCAGCCTCTGAGGAAGCTGTCCTCACTGCTGCTTGGTGATAAGCACTTGTGTTAGGTGGATCACTGTGATAACCTGGAGTTATCTTCTATTTAAAGCCAGCTTTTCTTGTTCCTTGGCTTTCTCCTGTTAGATTTCCCAGTGCCACACAGACACGTGGTTGCATATCTGCAGCTGTATTGCTAGCAGTACCCACTCTATGTGTGTGTGTGTATTTATGGAAAATCTGTTGAAGGTCTACTTGTATGATCTGAACATGTCCCTTTTTCTTGTTTTGTGTTAGCAGCCAGTTATCTTCAATAGTGCTGAAAGGTGATTTTAAATCTTCCTGTAACTGGCAGTAGAACATCATGAAACTGCGACTTAACCTACTTTTTGGAATGGAGAATTGTGTCCTGCTTTCTTTGAACTGCAGTGTCTTAAGGCGAGAGGACGAGTGTATGGGTAGCAAAGCTTCTGCTTACACAGCTGGAGGATGTGTCGACAGTCATCTTTAACAACATGGCCTTGCTAGATCTACTTACACTTGTAAACTCTACAGGAAACCTTCACCTAGGTATTTATTTACACTTGAGGACTGTGTCAGACTTAAGACAAGATGCAGAGATACAAAATGCAGAGAAACAAAGAACAGACTTTGCTTCATAATAGTTTTACTTCTAAATAGAAAATAATATTCTGTAGACTGGAAATACAAGTCTAATGTTTCCTGCCTGGTGGGAGAATGCTGCCATCACCATGATGGATGGGGAGTTCCCATCCACCAATTGGGAGGTTTCTGTAAACTTAATCAAAAAGTCCCTGCTGCTGGAATGACTCTCGATATTATGATAGAGTTTGCTCCCTGAAGGTTCTTAGTGTATTGTTCTCTCCTTGAACCAGACAGATGCAACTAAAAGCAAACAGAGGGATTTAGAAAAAAAAGATGGTAGCTTCAATGTTTTGGTTTAAAGGAGAAAGGATAAAAAAGGTGGAAAAAGGAAAAAAAAAAAGCATGTCATCCCTAGCTGTTTGAGTCATGGAAATGCCCATCAGCATTTTTGCACCTCCTCAAATGAAAATGAAAAGGATGATTCCTCCTCTAGTTTAGGAATTGAGCTTCTCACTGCCTTTGTCATTTAGACTGTTGCAAACTGCTTGGCTGCCCTTTTGTCCCCTCCAGGAGCAGCAGCAATGTGTGTCACTGCAGAGGGAGGTGTCCCACTCAGGAAGGAGCGCTGTGCACGGGGTGGGTGTTCTGGTGTGCCTCACACACCCGCGTGGGCTTCGCACTTGTCTCCCAGGGTCGTTTAAGGCACCGGCTTGGACAGATGCCTGCATTACCTGGGCCTGGCCTGGTGCTCTCCTCTTTGTCTTCCCATACCATGCAGTAACAGGGACTCAGCAGTTTCTCCTCAGGGAAGTGCAGACTGCTAGGGGAGGTAAACCTTAAACTCTTCATGGCACCCGCTGATCCTGCCTCAGTCATGTTGCTGCTCCTGATGAAGCTTTAAAGAGCGAAGGTTGGTTGCTTTAGACTTCCTGTGTAATCAGTGAGAAGACACGGGCATTTCCCACAGCATGATTCAGGATTCCTCTCTCGTGCATCACTTTTTGCAGGTGATTCATTCTCTTTCCTACTGTGTGTTTTGAAAAGGGAACTGTGGATCATTGGTCTTCTAAATAGAAGTCCCAGATAGATGTCCGAAATTTTTCTACAGCATCAGGAAGAGGGTCAAGCCACTAGCAGCAGCAGCATGTGAGAAAACAGATGTGTGGGTTTTGATTGGGATTTCTATTAGCTTTTTAAATTTTGAGAATTCAATAGGCAGTGTAAATCTTGGTTACGGTAGCACTGCCAGTCTTCAATTAAGTTATTTAATGTTGAAATTTGTACTGCAGGCTGGAGCAAACTTTTTCCCATCTCTTATAGCTGAGACACAGATCATGAAAACTTAGTTCTAAACTTACCTTTTTCAGTGACCTGAATACCTTTAATTTTTTTGCCTTACTGGCAGGGTATAGCACTGAAGGACCTGCAATTGGAGGTCGGTACAACCCTGAAGTCTCCAAACGTGTTTAAAAGAAACATTTGTGTGGAGGCCCTTATGCAGCTGAGAATCTCAACAAGAATTTGGCAGAAATCTCAGTGTCGGAAGATGGCAGATTCCTGTGCAGTGAGATGTTTACTGGTTCACTGTTTTATCTTTGGCAGCTGCTTTTGCACTTGATATCTTCAGCTGTTTTTGAAGCTTGTACAAAGAATAATTATTCATTTCATGAGATGGGTCTGTTTTACCCACCCGACAGGGCACTGATTCACATATTTCCCTGGCAACATCCCGTCCTTATCAGAGCTGTGTTCACTTTTGCAGGGTTGCATTCACTGGGATGTTACAACTTCCTGGGCCGTGGTTTTGTTGCCTGATTTACTGAGGTGTGGGGTGACTGTTTTCAATTATTCCTTTGGAAACACTAGGGTCACTGGGGTCTCCGGGAGATGGAAGCAACCTGCGTTTTCCTGTTTTCTGCTGGCAGTGGTGCTAATGTAGCTGTTCCAACAATCTTTTCACAGGAATATAAGGTGTTGTACTGACGACCTATAGATAGGCAGCAACATCACTGTGTCACATTTCAAGCAGTGCTTTCTTATTGCCAGGACAGATTACTGTAAAAGGCAGTAGCCAGTGGACTGGATTTTAACTCCCCACCAGGTAAAATTCCACTAAATCAATAGAGCTTTCTCAGACATTGATTCTGTGGGGCTGGGATACTACATGAAGGTTTCCCTGACAGGGTTTTATAAATGAGCTCTATAAATTCATGAACAAGGTTTCACTGCAGGCTCACCAGAGCTATTTGTTTGTTAAGTTCAGGCTGAGCAGACATTCTTCTGTAAGTTTGAACGTGTTCACTTGCTCTTTGAATAAAGTAACACCTGAACACACTTGCATGCTGCTCTGCACTCACAAAGCAATTATTCTGTGATGTGCTTCCTCATGCTTACGTATGCATGCCAGTTGTTCACTGGTATATGTGCTCACTCAGTTCAGCTTTTGCATCAGTGCACAGCAGAACACACTACATTTAGCCAGAAAAACATGGTGGACTTGAGTAATTCCAGAGTTTATAGCAGTATGGAAGGAGGATATTTAAAATATATCTTGAAAAACGAAATGGGGCTTATGGGGTATATACATTACATTTTATTGTTACAACTGACACAATGAGGGGAAGAGAATGGAGCAGTGAGAACTCTCCATGTTTGTTTTGGGTCCAAAGACTAGTTATGCCTGTACTTAAATGCCAGTGAAAAAAAAGGTTATCTATTTTCAGTATTACATAGTATGAGCTAGAGTATACATTTGTTCTAGTTAACTCACCACATTTTTTTAGCATGATAGTCTAACCTGCTTGGCCAATAACCTGGCTGGCTACCAGGAGAATTTTCAAACTGTTGACTCATATTGCTTCCATATGTAGCTTAAACCACCTTTTCCCACAGCAGATACAGCTTGAAGGTTAGCTGCCTTGTTTTTCAGGGCAGGGAGCAGCATGTTTTGAACTGAGTCAACATACATGAATAAAGGAAGTAAATATAAGCTATTATTAAATGTTTGGGGTCTAATCTCATTTTTGCCAAAATCTAGTTCAATTTAGGAAAGACCAACAGGGGTATTTTGTGCTCCTCTTCCCCAGGAGGTTAAGCAGTCGTCAGCATACACAGCCACGGCTTATCTTTGCACTTTTGTATCTTTGTGGGGATGAACCTTTACAGCGGCCATTTCGGGGTTTTTTGTTTGTCTGTTTTATTCCAGCTGAAGATCTGGGGGCATGAGTTGCTCTGTGTGTGGGACCTGCTGTTGGGAGGATGTGAGTAACCAAGTGGGCAATGACACACAGGCTGCATGCCATGGCACCTCAGTGAGCACCCGGACGTAGGTGGGACCTCTAGGAGGTTGTTGCTCCTGTTCTTAGTTGGAGCCCGTGTTCTGTGTCAGGCACCAAAGGACAGGTGCTGCCTGGGAGAATTTATCCAAAATCCTGCATCAGAGCAGTGGCTGCCTTTGGGACACACAGTTGAGGGCGAGGAGGAAGAGCCATGGGACCCTACATGGGAATGGGGAAGGTGAAGGTGGAGGCGGCAGTTGTGGGAGATATTGTGGGTTTGCACTCAGAAAACTCCAACCATGTTGGGATAAGCAATATGTGGCATTGCTGTAATTCACCTACCAGACTCAGTCCTACCTGTATTTTTTTCTTTTTGGGATCAAAATAGAATGCAAAGCTAAAAAGAAAAAATCGTTTCCTCAGCTGTGACCTTTGGATGTCTGTAGCCAAATGTTCTGCTCAGTTCAGGAGATATAAGCACATAGCTGAACATGTTTTCAAGACTAGGCTGAACAATAGACTGAACAATAGCACTTTTAGCATGTGTTTAAACCCCAAACCAAATGGATACATGACTTTTTTCAAAGATGTGGATAACAAATTCTTTGCTCCGAAATTTCTTATTCTAGGGTTTCTGTGTAATATTTATGCTCTCACTGAACATTTTTTTTCCTTTAGAAATGCTAAAATACAGATTTTGTTGCATTATGTGATTTTCTTTTGCTTTACTTTTGCAATCCTACTCCAGCCTTTATAAAGATGAATTTTATGATGAATTTTATCACCAGGGTTTGCTGGAGTTCATTTGACTCCAATTTGCAGAGACCAAACGTAGCCTTTTCTAAGTGAAAAGGTTCAGAAGACAAGAGAATATGGATTCCCTTGTTTGTTTTTTTTTTTACTCTAAAAGGTATGTTGAAGTTCTGTGCTGTATAATTCTTTAGGTATTTGGATTAACTCTGATAAAATTATAGGTGGTAGTAAGGGAGTTTATTGTGCTTTTAAATTGTAGTGGGGCTCCCTGTAATTTGTTATAATTAATTCAATAGTTCAAGAGCAGAAAATCAAGATCAGGTTGTGGCATGCCTTCCTTTCTTGCAAAAGCGTGCCATTACTGGCCTTTTTATTTAAAGTTTCACTTTGTGCTTGTGGGTTTATTTGAACTTGGAGTATGCAAAATGCTTAATACACTCTTTAAAAGAACAGTACAAGTACAGAGGATGGACCTGTTGTGGTTGGGGGGGAGTTCTGTTTAAATGTAGAGAAATTGGTGGGTACTGTGGAGCTGCATCTGGTGGCTAAGCCTCGCATCGGAGGAGTGCGTGTTTTGGAAGGCTTGTGTCATGTCTGCGGGCTGCAGCAGGGCCTGGGTGCATGTCTGTGCTTGTGGCCCATCAGAAATGGCAGGAAAAGAAAACCACTGGCAGAGCACTCCTTTCCTATGCAAGCTCCCTCTTTTGCTGCCAGTGAGAATGCTGAGTGTGACGCTGCTGTCTCCTGGCTCATTGCTGAGGGCTTCACTGGCCACCCCTTGAACTCTGGGCAACAAAGAGCCACAGCACCTTGAGATCAGGCTACACTGGGAGCACATACTGCTTATATGGGAGAGGTTATAGAGCCTGTGTTACTCTCCTAAACAGTCAATGTCCATTTGTAATACAAGCATACTTTTCTTTAAGTGCTCTATTTTTCTGCAGAAATTTGGCATTATTGACTAATTCCTGCCAGAATAAAAACCTCATTGGTCTTAAAATGCTTTGCCTTTACTTCTGAAATCACCTGCCAGCTATGTAAAGAACTGGAAGAGGTGGAGATCTGGAATTTTAGTTGTCTTTTGGGGAATGCACACAAATGAACCACCTTTCAGTAGTCAACTGTTGAAATGGAGGTGGTAAACAACAACTAAGCAGTGCACAATTCTCATCATGCTGTCTTTAGCTGTGCAAAGCTTCTCCTGTTCTGGTGTCTTTAGCCAGGAGCTGACTGTGGAGCTGGCCCTTAACCTTTGGAAGGCATTGGCCTTTGGTAGGAAGCTCACTGGTCAGCTGTGGTAGCTGGCATCTCACTGTGTGCCTCCCTGCAGCTCACCAAGCAAGCCAGGCATCCAGGCTCTCCATCATTTGTCCTTATCTCCCAACCTGCACATCAAAACAAATGGAAAGTGACCATCACTGTGAAGTTGTCTGTTGTAGCCAAATCCCCTCTTTTCCCCTTCAACTACAATTTGTTGCTTTTAAAGAGAGAGATTGAGTGATCTGGAAGTAGGTGATAGGAACGGTGTTTTGGAACTGTTCTCCTTTTTTTTCAGTCAAATGTGTGAATATGGTGCCATCCCAGCATTGTTCTGTCTCATTAGGAAGGGGAATGACACAAATCTTTCCGTGTATTTGTTTTGTTTTTAGTGTCAGTTGTGTTTTCCATCCAGCTGCTGGAGGAAACCAGGATGTAGGCAGTTGGATGCTGCTTTTGAACAGAGTCATCTCTCAGTTACCTGAAGCTAGCCTTGACCTACCCTCTAAGGTTGTTATGATCAAAGAGCTCTTACCCTGGAAGATGTTATGAGTGTGTTTTTACTGTTGGCATTGACAGTTCGAGCTTCTGAAGGAATTTCCTCCTGCATGTGTGACAAAGGCTCTTTCGTCTCCTTCGCTCTTTTTTTCTGGCAAGTCTGCTGATCTTCCTGAAGGTCTGTGACGGGGTGTGGTAGACTCATTCTCAATAATACCCTTCCAAAAATATCACCCTTCTATTAGTGGAAACACTGTCATTGCTTTTTATACTCTAACACAAATCCCAGATAAATGGCTCTTGTCTAGTACTCTGAAACAGCAGACTTTGCTGGGGAGAGAAGTTGATGAAATTCCAAAGGAGTGAACTAGAGATGTTCTGTTTATCAACACCATCTAAGTTTTTAAAGTGGCAAAGACGAGGCATTAACTCTGTGTTACTGACAATGACATCATGGATCTATGTATCTCTTTTATTTTTTTAAGTGCCTTTAGATTAAGATGTGCTGATTGAATCCTTGCCTCCAAAATGTGTTTCAGCATGTTGAGGCTCAGAAATCGTAATGCCATCTTTGCCAATATACTGATGCTGCATTTAAAAAGACCAGCCTTGTCTGCCTGTCTGCCTTCCTTACCATATAAAATCCAGTCCAAGTTTGCAAGTCAAATTTGTTGCTTTTTTGAGTGATGCACATGAAATAAACAGCATCCAGTAAGTAGTACTCTGGATTGAGACTTGGGAATAAAACCTAGATCTCCCATATCTGCCTTGGATTCCTGTCCAAGTTTCTGTGAGTAGCTTCACCAACCTCAGATATTCTGTGAAATTGGGCTAATGGTCATTAATACATTTAAGCATGTTTTTCTCAGAAAAGCTACCAGTAAGAGTTAGATAGTAATACGATTGTCTTAAATATGTAATAAATAAATAGAAATCACTTTTTGGTCGTTATCATTGAGTTCCTTTGGTTGCCCTGAGTAGCCAAGTCATTGGCTCTTCTACCTCAAAGGCTGAGAAAATAGATCCTCAAAAGAAAAAATGGGCTTCTATTTCAAATGTAGCATATAGGTATCTCTGGAATCCTTCTGCTAAATAGTATAACAGCCAAAATTATGGCAGGTTTTAAGGTGTCAGGTGAACAATAGACACATCAGTACCAAAGCTGGTGCTTAAAATAATTTTAGTAAATGATAGAAGACCTCTGTTCTGGAGAAACCTCTTCCCCTGTGGGCACATTATTGCATAAGTGTACATTGCAGTGTCTCTCCTCAGAAATATATTACCATACTGAGATAATCTCAAATGAGCTGACTTGGACTGTTGTTGTGACTCAATGAGACTTTTATTGTGTTCCTAATTGTAGAAGATCATATTGTACTCTAATTGCAATTTTTTTTTGAAGTTGAAAGAGAGCTGAAGTTCTTGAGCTAAACCACTGGTGGATCAATCTGTTTCTCCTTTGAGTCTTAAAGTTTCTTGTTTTGGACGTGTGAAATGGTAAAGCAGTTCTCTTTTCCTCCAGAGAAGAAGTTAAATTACATAGCTATGCAGTTATCCAATAGATAGGCTTGGTGCCAAAGTGGTACCTAATGAGTTATAAAAAAGTTAGTCATGCCAGTAATTGCATCATTAGGAACGGTTGTAAAGGAGTTGTACCTCTTGGGTAACTAATACATGTTTTGTAGTGCTTTGTTTATTTTCAGATACACTAAAGGTAAATATTTATTGGTATTGAAACTGTGATGTATTTATACTGGCTTGAAATTTCCAAATAAAATAAACTGAATAAAATAAAAAAAAAAAGTAAAGCTTTTTAACTGTTTCCTGCTGCATTGGAGGTACACACCCTCCCTCACGTACAGAGAAGGAAAGTAAAACCAGGGAAAAATAACAAAAATTCAGACAGATCACATTGCAGTATTCAAACAGTATTAAACCTTATTAACTCAATAGTGTCACCTTTTTGTATAAAATATACATTTAGATTGTAAATCCCTGCGACAAAAAGAATTTTTTGTTCTGTTCCTTTACATTTCCTAGCAGAGTTTGATGCTGCTTGATTACTAAGGCTAGTGGATCTGATAATACTGAGTAATTACCAAGGTAAGGAAGTATTTGCCTTGTAGTCCTTTGTGAAAGTCACTAGTAAGAAAATCCTGAAGGTGCTGTGCAATTACTCTTCAAACCTAACCATGTTCTTACTTCTGTAAACCATCCTTTAATTTCTCTGCAAAGACCTCACTTTTTGTGTTGGTCAGGCCAGGTTCTATGTGGCTTGTGATATCTGAAACGTTGGCTGCTGAGGAGAATGGAAATCAGTGAAATTGAGTTATTTTCTGTGTGTATCAGATAGCAACAGGGATTTTATGTCAGATAAGCAGTGGTGATGGAAGGATGCAATGAATTCAGTGACACTATACAAACACCCATGTTCTTCTTTGAAGTGACAGGAGAACAAATGTGAACCCTGGTCCTGGGGGAGG
The DNA here is from genome assembly GCA_013400495.1 of Nicator chloris. NCBI lineage: Eukaryota > Metazoa > Chordata > Aves > Passeriformes > Pycnonotidae > Nicator > Nicator chloris. Next base: position 8,822 of record WAAE01003774.1, on the reverse strand, counting down.
TCCATGTAGAATTGTTTGAGCAAATGGAGTTCCCCTACATTTATGCAGCTGTAGCAGAGTTTGAATCTGGGTGTTGCAATTAAATTTGAAACAGTACCCTTATCTCCTGCTAACTAATACTATTGGGTTTTGGTGGACTTTTTTTCCTTTTATAGTATGGCTTGCCAAAATGCAGATGTTTATTCTGGAATTGAGGTGTTGTCTCATAGTCAACAAGTTGCAGCTTCTTTACTCTATAAAAATGTGCTTTTTGATGCAATACATGCAAATATATTTCCAATGTTTTGTGTGTTGGCTAAATAGAGTTGTGGGAAACGATATCCTTATAATGATGGCTTTGTTCAGACTTGTTGTCCACTCCCATTCCCCTTGGAATTAGCTACAGGCTGGCAAACTGCAGTAGCCTTTATTATATTAAATACACAATGGCTCTGCTAGTAATATTTGACCCAAAGTGAGCAATGAAGGTGAGAGATTTCAGCTCTAGGCTGACTCGGCTATGGTGGTGTCTTTGCTGCCCTGCACTCCTCTGGTATGCCAGAATGCCTTTGTGATTAAAGCTTTGTAAATCTTCATTTTGAGTTTTTTGTCTTTTATTATTTGGGAATGCAGATTGCAAACTTCTCTTTTGTTCACTCTCCATAGGCTTTCCCAAGTAAACCACCTAACAGAAGGCTTATAAAATGCATGTTTTTATCTGCTGTCCTGGAACAGACTTCCTCAGTGAATCTATAGTTAAAACATTTTTAAAATGTTTGATTTCCCTCAAATTATGGACCTACTTTTGCAATCTAAGCAAACAAGGAGCAGTTTCAGTTAGCATAGTGGTATAATAACAGCATTTAATTTAATTTCAGATGGAGGAGCCTCAAATCCCTGACAGAATGTGGGCCAATTGCTCCTCTCCGTTGGCTGGGCAGGGAGCCCGACCACAGTTTTGCAGCATGGCTGAGCCATGAATCTGTGGCTGGTGGAGTTATTAGAGCCTTCTAGTGGAGCTTCCTTCAGGGTATCCTCTCCCTCTGCCTTGACACTGGAATTAGCCACCCCAGTCCATGCCTGGGGACAGATGTCCTAGTTCGTGCTTTATTTGAAGAATAAATATTCTTCTATGAGAAGACCTGTCAGGGGACTCTTTAGGTGGATGTCTCTTGTCACTGTCAGTCCAGGGGTAAAGGGGAAGCAGGTACCAACCACAGGTTTCTGCCCCAGTCTTCTTCAGATTATCTTGGCAATTCCATTGAAACAGGTGCCACAGCGGGTGATTGCATTTCAGTGCGTTTGCCTGTGAGAAGTGACAACTTTCTCCATGAGATTTTTTTCCTGATGGATACACTAGTTAATGTCAGAGCACTAATTATGTACATCCCTTCAACTCTTACTGCATGTCAATCTGCAATATATAATAAATTCTGAACTCACTAGATGATCTTTAAGGTACATTCCAACCCAACCCATTCTATGATTCCATAATGTTGTAGATTATTCCTAAAAATATTTTTAAATGTCACCCCTTCCTGACAACCAAGTGAAAGACCTGTAAACAGACATCTTTCTCAGATTGTGGATGCTGTCTGCTCTTTGTGGATGTGTAACTGTGTCAGTGAAAGTGTAACTCTTAGTTTGAGTGTGTAACAGTGTGAGTGCTCTTTATTTGCCCTAACATTTCTAACATCTGTCTAGGGTCTTACTTTTTTTTTTACTTCTACATTTGACATCTATAGGTCAAAAACAGGGGCAAAATTGTGGAGACAGCTCTTGAGAATTCCACATTGTCCAAGGCAGACACTAAGCAACGTTTCCTTCCTTGCTTACACCATATTCGATTGGCAAGTCAAATGGCAACTCAAACCCCACAGCAATGTTTCTTTTGAAAGCCTAGCTGATAATATTTGATACTACAGTAACTGCACTGGCATTGTATTTAGTTTATACTTACCTAAGTAATTCTTCCTGTGATTTGTCTGTGTTTGTGTGGACACTGTGGTTGAAATCATGACTCCACTGCAGCCGGTGACATTCTTGACTTCTGTACAGCTAGGATGTCACTGTAAGATTTGACATTGGTTTGAGTCTCATGTACCCTCTTAACACTGTGTTTGTTTCAACAATAGCTTTATTTTCATGGCAGATGTGGATTTTCCTCTCCTTGTTAGACTAGAATACGTAACTGGTGTATATGTAGCGTGGACCCAAATAGCTGCTTGTGGGATTACAAGTCTTAAAGTCCAAATTTATCAAACACTTGCTCACCTGCATAGTTGATAAAGCACCTTCTGTCAAGCTTCTGCGAAAGCATGCATGTTTTCAGAGTTAGGCTTTGGTCACTGCAGAGGAGTGGAAAGAAGCTGGTTTGTCTCTTGGACCAAGCCAGTGTGAAACCTGGGGCTGAGGCACAGGGCTCAGGCTGAGAAGCCGTATGCTTTGCAGTCTGCCTCTCTCAATCAATTCCAAAATCCCCTCAAGTTTTAATCTTTATTAGGCTGTGTGAAAGCCAAATCTGAGCGTTTTAAATGAGATTATATTTTTCTTACACCTCAACACAAACAGTAACATTTGCAAGCATAGTTAAGACAGCACAGTTCCTGTTCTGTGGGTGATGTTGCAGTGGTTCACCCTTCTGCTGGGACTGGGAAGGTGATTTACCTCTAAAACGAGGCCAGAACAGCTTCTTTGTCAAGAGGTTCAGAGGTAAAGTCAGATGTGGTGTGCTGGCTGTAGCTAGGCACAGTTAGGAGTTTGCTGCCCACAGACTTTGACTGCTCTTTGTTGTCTGCCTTGCAGAGTTTGCAGTCTCTGGGACTGGCTGGTGTGCTCGTGTACCAATTCTTTCTATCCCAGTTTATCTCAAGCAATTATTTCTTAAATCCATGGCATTTTAAGCGGATGCCCTCCACTTTCAGTTTCAGGGGATGAGCAGGCATGCAGCTGAAGGATGCAGTAACCTCTGAACCTGTTTCAGCTGCAGCCAGGTTGCTGTGTCTGCTCACAGCCTGAAAAGCCCATTTGTTGGGTTTTGAGGTTCTTAATTTAGATTATCCAGGTGTACCCAGGGATTGGGAACATGAGGCTGGCTGCCCACATGGACTGTGCTAGAAGCTGTGGTTGCTTGATTTGTGTGTCTTAGTCATCCTTACACATGAAAAATGCCAACTAAAAAACCTTTTATGTGGGCCATAGTTTAAGGTAAATCAGCAGACCAAAGTGTATAGCTAAAATTCTGTTTCTTCAATCAGAATAGTGACAACGGAGCAAAACAATAGAAGCAAGATGGCAAAAGCCCCCTTTTTGTGTTGGGAATTGCATGGTCTTCAGTAACCTCTATAAAATTTACAAAAGAGGTAAGCTTTGTAGATGCCCCTCTTCTGTGTGGTCTGGGGAACGCAAACTACAACCTTTTCCCTTTCATCCATCTGGAAGCACTGCACAGGTAGGGATCATAAGGATTTTTTGTGGTAAGGTGGAGCCGGATACAGGCCTGCCATTCAGCAGCCTGACCTGTTTGGGGTGATTTTTTCCTTCCTTTCTTTCCACAATTTTTTTTTCCTTTAGAAAATGTGCAAGCATATAGATATTTGAATTTGTGCTCATAAGTGCTTTTTTTTCTTTTTTTTTTTTTTTTTTTTTGGTAGATATCAGTATTACCTACAGGTGAAAAAGGATGTTCTTGATGGGCGATTGATATCCACATTCGAGCAGGGAATTCGACTGGCTGGTCTGGCAGTGCAAGGTAGGACGATGTGACCCCACAGCCTTTGTCCAGGAATGGCTCCTTTGGTTTGTCCTCTGTCTTGGCTGGGCACTGAGGCCTTGTATGACTCCTCCTCACAGCAGCTGGGTTTCCAATTGATCCCAAGTGCATGGGTGGACTGCTGTGGATGGAGCACTCACAGCCTCGGGGAGGGAATGAGGGAGCACAGTGCTCAACTTTCCTATTTCTAAAATTCATGCAAGTGAATCTCAACAAAACTCCAGTTCTTCCAGCCCTGACCACGGAGTACTTTGCAGTAATGAATTTGCTTCACGTTCTCTGGTTTGAAATGCAAATTACATCAAAGAGCATGGCAGCAGCTTTAATTTTGCCTTTAATTAAAAACTCATTTTGCTGTATAGTGCTATGTGAAGTATGAAAGAACACATGACCGTAATTGTTCTGTGAGTTATAAGTTAATAATAAACTACTTCTTACAACATCATTTTTTATTCTGAGACTCCTAAGGACATCAATAAAAGTAGGATCATATAATGTATGTGTGCAGAGGAAGAAGCCCTGTATTTGCATAAAGTATGTTTCAGTCTATCCAAAACTGACTATGAGAACTTGAGGCAGAGTTTCAGCATTGATGTTCTCTGCATGCTCTCTGAGTGGGAAGGGGGAAGTATATACATAAACAGCAAACATGAGGATCTGATTCTTGACAATTAAAGGTTCAATGGAGAGAAATGTTTATATGATCTTTTTTTTAGAGCAGTAGAAATACTGGGTTTGTATCTTATATATTTGTTAAAAATTTAAGGGAAGACGTTTCTTGTCAAATCTTGAAATGTTTGTCTAATAAAGGGGAATATGTGCATAAGATTCCATAATGAATCTTTTAATTTAGGTAAATGAAGATTTTCCAGTGTGTAAGTTAAGTCTGAATAGATACTGAATACGTTTCATTCTTTTTGGAGCTTTTACCTAATTTTGAGAGTTAGTCAGTCCTACTATTCCTGACATTCTATTACTTCCTTTGTCCTTTGCATGTGATGCAACCAAAGGTATTTGAAATACTTATTTCTTTTAAACTTGCAGACTCTGTTTCATGCCCATTTTGATTTCTTTCTGTTTATGTTAAAACATAACTGAGGTAGAAACAAAATGAAACTGCATTTTTGGCATCTTGCAATACGTGAAATTGTCTAGAAGCTTTGAAAGAATGTTTAGATAAAATGATTTATGGTGGGGATTTCCAGCTCCTATAATATGAGAATCTTGTAGATGGCGTTTGATCCTGTTCAATTAATACAAAATAAAAACCTCCTGGCAAGATACTCTTTTGATATAAGCTGTTGTATATTTAACAGATAGATAAATATAGACATTGTTTGGGGTTTTTTAATGTAGTTTAGCCTTTAGGAAGCATTTCCAAAACTCCACAGTCTCAAGGACATTTAGACAAGAATCCTCAGCCTGACATATGGGTGAATGTGAGCATGGAGAGGAGTATCTTTTGGAGAGATGTAGAAGAAGCAGAAAAGTGAGTAGAAAGGTATGGGCCAGTCAGTTAAACCAACACAGACCCTGCACTGCTAGGTTGGCTGCAGAAGGATAAACCTTTTTTTTATTAAAAATTTGACAATTTTTAATAAAATTGACTGCTGGATTTTAACCTTTATAGGCTGTAAAATTAATCTTTTGTTCAACTGTGTAGAACTGTAGCAGAGTTAGGTTAAATTTTCTTTATTTTTGCCTGGTCAGGGTTGGAAATGGTGGAGAATCAAAAGTGTGCACGATTTTTAAAGAGGCTGAGCAATCCTAGCATTTTTTTAATGGGGGTATGAGTTCAAGAAGGCTACAGAAAAACAAACTCTTGTACTCCTGATGGTTAAGCATTGCAAATGGTCATTATATTAGGGATCAAAAGAAAGAAATTACTTGTTGGCTGTTACTTGATCTGTGATAATAACACTATTATTTTCAGACCTTCATGTTAAAAGCTAAAGTACAAGCAAAAGTCTTTGTGCTGGGCTGTGGCTTCAGAGAGAACTCGCCCACTTGAAATTAAGCATCTGTGCAAAGGTTGAGTGTGGCCTTAACGTGCCAAAATGAGTAATTGTGTTGTTCTTTTTCCAGCGGATTTTGGAGACTATAATCAGTTTGAATCTCATGACTTCCTCCGAGAATATGTCTTGTTTCCTATGGTGAGTTCCTTATCCCTCTCTTTTGTGGTCTTTGGTGAATAATTTCTCCATGACTCAGAGATGGCTTTGTTGATATCAGAGTAAAAATACCAGTGCTGGACTAGTGGAAGCAAAATTTGCTCCCCAAAACTTGATTGCAGCTGAATGATTCTATGCTGCTCAATGTCAGCCCGTTTTCAGTTCCCGTTGAGCCTCCATTGGGAATAGGTGCCCGCAAAAGAAACAGACTTCCTTGAATCCAAAAAGAATTTGCAGCTGTTTTAAAAGGTGTCTATTAGCAGTACTGTGGTATTACCAACAGGGCATATCAAGGGGATATAAGGGCTGCTGCTGTAGCAAATGTGTCACAGGACAAACCATGCAGCCATTCCTGAAGAGAATGTGGATTTGCATCAGCTGACTACTGCACTGAAGTGAAGCCAGGTCTTCTTAAAATGTTCTCCAGGGAATATTTGCTGTAAATTTGATTCACATTTGGTAACTAGATAAATAACTTGAATGCTTAGGGAAGGAGCTTAGATCACTAATGGTGTTGGAAATTTGGTGACAAATACCAAGCACTTGCAGTCTGTGACATTGAGACTCTATGGGAGGATGAATTAGAGAAGAAAAAACCAAAACAAATGCCTTGTTGAAGCTAAGGCTGGCTTTGTCTCAGATGAACAAGTCCATCAGCGTGAGTATTTAGTGTCAGCTTCATAAATATAAAAGATCATGGAATTCTTTCTAACTGGAAAAAATATTTGGAAGCAGGGTGGGGTAGCTATATGGCCTGAGTGTAGCTGCCTGGAAGTTAAGGCATCTGGTTTCCCTCTGCAATTTGTGGAGTGGTAGAGGAAGAATGATTCATCACTGTAATTTGAAGGCTTGAGAAGAATTTCATCCCACTTACCCATGCCCTTTGTACAGGAACTGCAGCGGACAGTTCATTTTAAGCCCAAAAAGGTGACATCTGCGTGGTGTTTTGAAGTGAAAGGGCGATTTTGAGCCACTAGATAGTTCAATAGGGTCTGAAAAAATCAGAAGGAAGAAGGGAAATGTACAAAGATGTGAATATGCTTTGTGTAGAATATACATGTAAAATGTGGCTTCAGCATTAACCTTTCACTCATAAACTTCTGTCATCTTCTCTATGGAGCAGAATTTCTTTGGTTTGCCATCTTATCTATTGATAAGTAATTGGTGATCTTGTGTATAGTTGATGGCTTATGAAGTCATGTATGATAGCCTAAATGGGAAAGAAGATGGCTGAAAATTTATATGGAGAAAAGTGTTGTTGTCAGGGTGTCACTTTGTAAATGAACTTCTGCAAAGTTCTTTCAATACAAAATGAATCATAGAGTGGTTTGGGTTGGAAGGGACCTTAAGGATTCATCTAGTTTCCATCCCCCTGTCATGAGGAGGGACACCTTCCACTAGACCAGGTTGCTCAATGCCCCATCCAACCTGGCCTTGAGCACTTCCAGGAATAAACTGGTACTATTTTTCTATACAGAAAAAAATTACGGGAGGTTTTAGGTCTCTAGATGAGCTTCCAGGTGGTTAATTTCTCTGCAGTTCATCAATTTACTCTTTGTGCCCAACTCTTAGAATCTCTGTTTTTGTGTCAGCTGCCTCCATGCTGGTGGGGTCAGGTCTCTTCTGTTTTGCATGTTTACCATCGCTTTGTGGTATTTTGCCTTTCATCCATGCAACTATTGCTAAATCTAAGAAGATCAGCAGAGTGTCTGCTTCCTACACCTTCAGAAGCCTACTCTTGAATCAACTGTTTCTAGACATTTCTTTAACTACTTCTCTTTGCTCTTCTGGGGAGGATGGATAACCTAATAGCAAATATTTCACTGCAAGTTCAGTAGCAGTGGCTAAGAGCTGCAGACACAAATGAGTCCCTAAGCAAGGTGGAGGATTTGAGTAAATTTGGGGCATAGAAAAAGCCTTCACCAAGAACATTGCAATAAATTCATTAGGGAAGTGAACTTGTGGATGAGTGAGGGGCAGCTGCGTTTGTGCTGTTTGATCTTGTGAGGCTACAATGTGTGTCAAATGGCATTTCTTCAGCAGTGAAAAGAACAAAGTTATGTACACAGTACACCCCACAGGTGTGTGGCTGTGCACAGGCATGTACCATGCCATTTTTCATTAGCATGCTACCACTCTCACATTTTTTTGTGGCAGAAGCAAATATCAGAGGGGAGGGCCCCATTGAGCAAGAAGCAGTGTATTTAAGTACATTACATGCAGCCTTAAGGCTTTCTTAAATAAAAGTAAGAACTTTGAGGTTTTGCAAGAAAGTTTTTTCAGCTTCCTTTTTTTGGCCTTGAATTTATGAGTAGACTTCCTTTATTAACTTGTTCCCAATTATTTCAGAATTGTTGCTACCGCACGTTATTAAATTTGGAGAGTATAAATATTTCTGCTCAGAAATGTGTTGCAAGCATAAAGTAGGTTTTAATGCATATTTGAAGTAGAAAAACTTTCAATCCCTTTAACATGAGGAAGGGAGTACCTGTATGTTGCAGGACAAAAAATACTCATGAAATTAATTTTCCATGATCTGTGTATTATTTTGGACTGTTTTTAAAAGGTATATATTACTTTGTAGGCTTCCAAATTTTTTAAGGACTTGTTCAGTACTTATCCAGGAAAAGGTCCTTTATCTGTGTTCTGTATTCTGTTCTCTATTTTGGAATAATAAGGACCTTATCCCTGTTTTTAACAGTATCTCTTTACCCTCTGAAAAGAAGGTACAAAAAAATCAGAGTTGTGTGTTCTTCTCACATATTTTCAGCATCCTGTGCTTTGAATTTTCTATGTGGTCAGTGATAGGTTCTCTCTCTGCAACTACAAGTCTTGAAACATCTGCTGTCATAATTTCTGTCTGCCATTTTATCCTCTCTCTCTTTGGTTGACTAGTTTTT
>WAAE01003773.1:177217-204266 GCA_013400495.1 Nicator chloris | reverse complement strand
TTTGTTTCTTCACATTTTGAGCTTAAGAAGCATTCAAAAGTGTAATTGTGTCTTAGGACTGTAAGATCACCATGTAGGCCACAGAGCAGAAGAGAGACAAATCCTGTGTGCTGTGGTTGCAGCCAGACCTTGTCACTTGGCTCTGGAGCCAAAGGACAGTCCCTGCCTGTGTTTCCTTTAACACAGCCTGATTGGATGGCAGCACCAGTTCCCTGAATGTTACCCTGCAGAGCAGGAAGGAGCCCTGCATAGCCTGACTATGATCCCCCAGACTGATCAGTTTTAGTGAATGAAACACATAACTTTAAAAGCTGTTTTGTGGACCATGTACAAAGGCTGTGTAGACTTTGTAGAAACTCCAGTTATGTGCTGTTCCACTGAGATCAAGTATTCTTGAATTTGCTGCTGGAGATAGAAGTAAAGAAAGCCTGGCTGCTGCTTCAGCCAACAGCTAGTGTATCCTTTGTCAGCAGAGTTTGTAACAGGAGCATCCTAAGACACACTTACTCTCCCTTTCATCTGTCCTCCTGGAGCAGAGTGAACAGCAAGAGTACAAGTTTTTATCTCAGTTACTTTCTTCTTTCAGACCAAAGTTTTTCTGGCAAAATGGATTTCCAAGTTTGTAACTTCAAGTTAAAATATTAACTGTAAACAATGATACTACACTAGATTTTTACTTGCTGGTATGTGGAAGAACGAAGCTGACACAATACCTACAAGCTATACCTTTCTTTCTACTGCCAAGATAAATCTAGATGTTAATCAGAGAAGGAGAAGCAATATTGCCTTGATTTGAAATTACAGATGAGAATTTCTTTTTGGTGTTTTATTGAAGTCTTTTATGGGGTTGCTTAGAGAAAACATGTAATTCAGCTCAGAAGGACATCACTCCTCAATAACTTTAAAAACCGATATTAATTTTGGGTTTAAACTATGCATTTTACTCATGGAAGGGGAGAAAGGTACCACAGTCCTAACCTTTTTATGTCATTGCTACCAAACTCAAGTGTTTGTTTACTGATCTTATTTGCAGTATGGTAAGGAATGAGCTCTCACAATTTTTCTGTCACTGTTGTTCCTGTACATGGGTGTTATGCTGAGTTGCTGTGATTAATTTTAGTGAATATAGTTGTCAGAGATCCTCTGAAGGAGAGTTTGGTCCTGCCTAATACTGGTCATTCTGAAATGGAGCCCAAGATTTCTCTTTGCTAGCTGACCACATTAGAAGCTGAAGTTACTCAGCACTTCAAAGGATCAAAACCACACACTTGGTCATGTTTTCTTTTCATATTTTGTCTTTATGCTTAGACTTTTTTTACTCATTTTGAAATATAACAGAAAGNTTCTTGAATTTGCTGCTGGAGATAGAAGTAAAGAAAGCCTGGCTGCTGCTTCAGCCAACAGCTAGTGTATCCTTTGTCAGCAGAGTTTGTAACAGGAGCATCCTAAGACACACTTACTCTCCCTTTCATCTCTCCTCCTGGAGCAGAGTGAACACCAAGAGTACAAGTTTTTATCTCAGTTACTTTCTTCTTTCAGACCAAAGTTTTTCTGGCAAAATGGATTTCCAAGTTTGTAACTTCAAGTTAAAATATTAACTGTAAACAATGATACTACACTAGATTTTTACTTGCTGGTATGTGGAAGAACGAAGCTGACACAATACCTACAAGCTATACCTTTCTTTCTACTGCCAAGATAAATCTAGATGTTAATCAGAGAAGGAGAAGCAATATTGCCTTGATTTGAAATTACAGATGAGAATTTCTTTTTGGTGTTTATTTAAGTCTTTTATGGGGTTGCTTAGAGAAAACATGTAATTCAGCTCAGAAGGACATCACTCCTCAATAACTTTAAAAACCGATATTAATTTTCGTTTTAAACTATGCGTTTTACTCACGGAAGGGGAGAAAGGTACCATAGTCCTAACCTTTTTATGTCATTGCTACCAAACTCAAGTGTTTGTTTACTGATCTTATTTGCAGTATGGTAAGGAATGAGCTCTCACAATTTTTCTGTCACTGTTGTTCCTGTACATGGGTGTTATGCTGAGTTGCTGTGATTAATTTTAGTGAATATAGTTGTCAGAGATCCTCTGAAGGAGAGCTTGGTCCTGCCTAATACTGGTCATTCTGAAATGGAGCCCAAGATTTCTCTTTGCTAGCTGACCACATTAGAAGCTGAAGTTACTCAGCACTTCAAAGGATCAAAACCACACACTTGGTCATGTTTTCTTTTCATATTTTGTCTTTATGCTTAGACTTTTTTTACTCATTTTGAAATATAACAGAAAGAGGGAAAGCAGTATCTGCCCTGCTTTGCTTTTCAAGGCTTGTAATATGTGTAGCTGTCCTGGTTTGGTAGCATGCACTTGTTTTAGCTTAATTACATCCAGAAAGAGTATATAGCTTGCATAAATAATTGATAACTCACTATTACATACTTGTTTATTTTTAGACTTTCTTCAAGAGAATTTTCCATCCTTTGATCTAAATGAAAGTGGGTTTGATTGGAAGGCATGCGTGGCTGCCATAAACAGCACAATCCGCAGTCTCAGACATGAGATTAAAAAGGCTACGTCTGGAATCCGCCAGAGAGCCCCGGCAGTGCCGCGCTCGAGTGCAGAGTCCCCCAGAGCATCTCACTTCCATAAAGCCAGTGGAAAGCAACACTCTCATCCTTCAGATTGAAGCTCCCTAGCACCTGTCTCGAGTCTTAATTTAGCAGGTTTTTATTAATTCCATGTAGAAGCCTGTAATATCGAGCTGTCCTGTTCAGCTGAGTTGTCAGCAGTGCTAAATAGCATCACTTCATGAGACCAAAGTTAGCAGAAGGCTTGGGAGCTCTAACTCTTTGCATGAGTAGCGTTTGCGCTCCTCAGAAATGATTTTCACTGTTCCCTGTAACATTTCCAAAGTGCTCTCTCCTAAAAGGATCATCTTCTCATGATTCATTGAATCTGAAAGATTAATTTGATTAGAAAAGATGCACTGTGCATCAGTTCAGCGGAAGCAGATGGAAAAGAGGAGAGGAAAGAGTGGTCCTCCTTGGAGGGTGAATCATAGCCAGCTAAATTATCTCATTATGTGTGAGGAATGAAATTTGCTTTGACAATTGGATATCTTCAGCAAAAATACCAGAAAGGGAAAAAAAAATGAATTGCATTTAGTTAACTTGTTGTATCTGGACTTGATGATCTTCAAGGTCTTTTTCAGCCTTAATGATTGTATGATCTCTCACATTTTTGCCTCCTTTATCAGTGTTTTTTGTAGGATAAGAAGCAGACAACAGTATAAATACAGCTGGTAATACTGCTTTGCTCTGATTTAGCTCTACAAAAAGGACAAAAAATAACATCCAAAACAAACAGTCCAATAGTTGGTTCTGCTTTTTCTTAATGAAATGTAAGGAAAATACTTCTTCAGGATCCTGAATTCCACCATCTTGTGGTTACTGCAGCTAAGGCTTCACATTTTCAGCAAATCCCTTGCTGTAAGTGGTATGAAGTCCAGAAAAGCACCTGTCAATAATAAATGTTCATGCCCTTGCCTTTCCTTTCTGTCCACACAAGACTAACATTTATTAGTGCACTAAGTTAAATGTGAAAAACCAAATGAACAAATTTTAACAAACTGATTTTCAAAATCACTTGGTTGAATTTTTAAAAATAAGTAAAAATTAATTACCACATAAATATTTAATTTCACATCTCAGTTTCATTTGTAAGTTAGAATTCAACAACAATAACTGTACAGAAGTTAATGGGTTTTTTTGTTGGGTAGGTTCTCTGTTATTTTGAATTTTTGTTTGTTTGTTTTCAAAAAAGGAAGTAATCATAGAATCATAAAATATACTGAGTTCTAAGAGACATATCCGGATCATCAAGTCCAAGTCCTGACAGTGCATAGCATCATCCCCAAAAATGACACCATGTGCCTGAGGGCATTGTCCAAATGCTTCTTGAGCTCTGTCACGCTTGGTGATGTGAACACTTCCCTGGGAACCTGTTCCAGTGCCCAAACACCCTCTGGGTGAAGAACCTTTCCTGATATCCAACCTAGAGCTCCCCTGCCACAGCTTCAGGCTATTCCCTCAGGCCCTGTCACTGCTCACAGGAGTGAAGAGATCAGTACCTGCCCTTCCTCTTCCCCTTGTGAGGATGTTGAAGACCACAGTGAGGTTTCCCCTAAGTCTCCTCCAGGCTGACAAAAACTGAGTGACCTCAGCTGCTCCTCATACAGCTTCCCCTCCAGACCCTTCATCATCCTCATGGTCCTCCTCTGGACACTCTCTAATAGTTGAATGTCTTTCTTGTATTGTGGTGCCTAAAACTGCCCCCAGCACTTGAGATGAGGCTGTCCCAGTGCAGAACAGAGCAGGACAATCCCCTTCCTTGACCAGCTGGCAATGCTGTCCCTGACGCCCCCCAAGACAAGCTGACCCTTCTGCCTGACAGGGCACCTCTGACTGATACTCAACTTGCCATCAACCAGGACCCCCAGGACCCTTTCCATAGCTGTTCTCCAGCTTCTTATTCCCCATTTTATACAGCAGCCAGGGTTGCCCTGTTCCAGGTGCAGAATCCAGCACTTGGTCTTGTTGAACTCCATACAGTTGGTATAAGCTTTTCTGTTGCATGTTTTCAGCATCACACGATCCTCCTAGTGCCTGTACTGGCTGACTGGTGTGTGAACTTGCCTTGCCACTTCTGTTGGGTCTGTGTGCAGTCTCAGAGGTCCAATTTCTTCACAGAAGGAAGCTTCTTGCAAGACTGGCATGGGAAGTGGATTTTACCTCTGAGAGTTGTGGAAACTGTGGCTTCCAAAATAATGCCTGTACATAGCAGAATTAGATTTAACTAAATCTGTCCTCTCCAAGGCAAAGGTTTCATAGTTATTTGTTAGCAATAGGATAAAACAGTGAATTTACTCATTCTCACTTCAACTTCTGTTCATAACAAACAGGCAGTCTTTATTGTACAGAGTATAGGACCAGCTTTTTAATTGCAACTTAGGATATGCAATGGCCTTTCCAAATATTCAATCAGTTGGTAATTTAAATTCCTTTTGCCACCTCTTTGCAGAAGTCCTCTGTAGAATTCAAGAAACAGACTGAATTTCTGATTTTCTTCTCTTGGTAGAAATGTTGTACTGCAAATTTGGTTGTTCTGGTGTACTTTTAACAAATTCTTCTATTACTTTCTATACATTCCTTGTTGTAAATGCAAGAACTTAGTTGTGTATAGATATTACTAGTTCCAAACCTCAGAAAAAGCCAAAAATGCTTATATTTTTTCAGTAGTCTTGTGGATTTTTTTCACTGCCCTTTACAGATTTTAATGGTAGAGGGATATATTTATTGAATGTCTGGCACTGAAATCTGATAAATCTGTGGTACATACCTATAGCTTCCGTCTTGAAAGGAAAATTGAGTTATTGAAGTAGAAATAATTTTCTTGTTTGTTTCAAATGTATCAAATTTTGCTAACTTTTATAAAGTACAATTAAAGTATTTTGCTGTTAGGAATAAAGTATTTTACAAATAAAACTAGCATATAGCTCTTTGACTACATATGTGTGTCTTAAGTATTTCTTGCGTCATGAATCTACAGTTCAAGTACAGTTTCGTGTGAAGAGTCTTCTGATGTCCTTTGAGGAACTAGGACTTTATGAGGTCTGCTGGTTGAGGTGAGATGATTTTGAAATTTAGACTGCCTTAACTTGTAAACCAAAGCAAACTCTTCTGAGCTTGACTTCTCAGTTACAGCTGTGTGCGAGTTATCCAAAACAGAGCTTTCCACACAAGGGTAGGAGTTGAGTAAAATTTTTAAGAAAGTCCTTTACATGATGAATTAGTAGACGAGGCCTTGTTCATGCAGTGGAATCAGTTTCTGAGTTAGTTCTTATTCAAGGCATAAAACAGGGCTGGCAGGAGGCACTGAGGATTCACTGCCAGGTGCTGTGGACCCCTGGATGTGACCTAAGGGATGAACAGTTGTTTGTTGCACTTGGTGTCAGGGAGCAGCTTGAGTGGCCGGGGCTGGAGCTGGGCACCTGCAGCACAGGCAGCGTGTGTCCCCCCCAGCAGAGTGCTCTGGTGTGGGCTGCTCCCTGCACAGCAGGGGCCACTGCCAGGGCCACAGGACACGGGGGCAGTCAAGCCCAGAGTCTGGTCAGCAGCACCGCGGGTGTGAGTGTCCCGCAGGAGCCGGCGCTGAGCAGGACAGGGGACATGGCTGTGAGTGGGACACTCTGCTTCCCCTGCCCAGCCGGGGGCTGCAGGGGATGGGGCTGGCAGGGCCAGCCTGCAGCACCGCCCTGCAGGGGTGAGGGCCCCGGCACAGGGGTGGCCAAGAGGGACAGGGCCAGGGCACCTGGGAGGTCTTGGTGCACCCTCCAGGCTCTGATCAGAATTTTTGCCGGTTTCATAGTGTGCATGTAAACAACCCATCTTACAGCTGTGTTCAGCTTTTATAGCCAGAACGCAGAACAATACCAATACCTGCTATTTTCTTCAAGTGTTTATTCAGATAGTCATAGGATTTTAGAGTAGGCTGCAGAAAGATCTAAATATTTGTGCAGTTCTTTATTTGTATTTTTGTATAGATATGGCAATGTGATAATTTTGTAGGTCTGTTGCATAATTACCTTTGTCTTTTGTTTGGTGTATGGTATGATGATACCTGTGCCTGGTGTGAGAAGTTTGTATGTCACCTGAACTACAGGCTTATGCAAGTGTTTAAATTACAATTTCAGCATAGGGGGGTTTTGTTAGTGTTTGTTTTGTTTTGGTTTGGTTTTTTTGTTGGGTTTTTTTTTTTAGTATTCTTCCCCTAGCTTTCCACTGGTGAAGTGACAGTGATTGTGTGTCACACTACTCCACGAAATTCATTTCAGCACTGGAAGCAGGCCTGTCCCTCGGGTGGATTGAAGGACTATAGCACCACCTACCGAGACACAAAAGTTTTTCTGAGAAACCGAAAACCTCCCTGACTGAAACGCACACTAAATATTCTGACACAGTGATGCCGCTCTGAGAATTTGATTGGTGCTCTCACTGGAAATTTGAAGTTTCACTTCAACCTCTGCTTTATCCATTTAAGCTAAATCTTCCCATTTAAAAATGATCTCACTTCAGTTGGGATTGTTTTTTCAGTGAGATTTTTTTTAGTTGCTTTTAACATAATCTGTAAATCTTTAACACATGTGGCAACTGTTCACATACGAGTAATAAAATGTGGAAGTGATGGAACACCAGGTTTGGCATCCTCTTTTCTCACAGCATGAGCAAATTCTTTGGCATTTAATCTGGTATTGTGAACTTTCCAAAGGTGGCATCTGCTTTGTAGGCCTCAATTGCCTTGGTTTAACCCCAGCTTTCAGCTAAGCCCCATGGAGTTCACTCACCCAAGTGGGATGGGGAAGGGGGGAGTCTGAAGGGTGAAAATGAGAAATCTCATGGGTTGAGATAAATACAGTTTAATAGGTAAAGCAAAACAAAGAATTAATTCACTGCTTCCCATGGGCAGGCAGGTGTTCAGCCACCCTCAGGAAAGCTGGGCTCCATCACGTGCAAGGGTGCCTTGGGAAGACAAATGCTGTATCTCTGAACATCCTCTCCTTCCCCCTTCTCCCCCAGCTCTCTAGGCTGTGGGATATTCCTGTGGTCACTTGGGGTCAGCTGTCCTGGCTGTGTCCCCTCCCAGCTCCTTGGGAACCCCCAGCACTCTCGCTGCTGGGTTGGGGTGAGGGGTAGAAAAGGCTTTGAGTTTGCAAATGCTTCCAGGGTATAGGGAAAATGTATCTGCATTATCAGCCCTGTTTCCAGCACAAATCCGAAACACGGCCCCATACTAGCTACTGTGAAGCAAATTAACTCTGCCCCAGCCAAAGCCAGCATACCATCAAGGAAGAGAATTTCAGAGCCATCAGAAGGCAGCCAGAGGCCTGGGAAATTCCCAAACTCTGTGAAGCCACCAAAGTAGTCCAGGACATCTTTCTCTCTGTACTGTCAGGTTTCAGAAGGTGGAATAACAATATTGTAGGCTAGAAGACATTTAAAAATATCACTGGGTGCCTCATTAGAGACAGGAAAAGTTCCATGGCAGAATAACAAACCAGCCCAAATAAGGCGATTTACAAATGCTTGTTTAAGAGTCTGCAAGGAATGGGTCTAAGTCAGCTGGATTTTGACAGGAGTTTTTGTGTTGCATCTTACTTCTGTTCTTGTTGCCCAGAGAGTCAGTCTTCACTCAGATTTGGCAAAAAATGTTCTCAAAGGGATTGGCTTAGGTTTCTGACCCATAAGGTAGTTCCTTTCCCTTACCAGCTCCACAGGCAGGAATTTTCAGAATGAAAGGAAAAGCTGTTTAAATTGACCCTGAGGAGGGTGGAGGTAGAGAATAGATTCATATTTTGCATTCCTGACTTGCATACTGCTATGCTTGTTTTAATGCTTGTAGGAAAGGAGTGAACAGAGCAGTCAGGTGCTTGGACGTGAAAATGAAGTAGGTAGGCACCTATTTTTCCACAACTATCAAAAAATGATGGAAACACTGAAGAAATTAATAGAAATGCATTGCTGACATGATTGGTTTTGCTTAAATGTTTTTGCAGATAATCCATTAACTCTAAACTAAAATACTGGGAAAAATACAGCTTTGGGGTTTTTTAAAGAAACCTTAAAAAAAACCCAAACTGAAACAGATGTCAGAAAACAGCAACAAAAAAACCCCAACAGCATTCTGCCAGTTCATCTAAGACATCAAAGATAACACTTCAGTGTCCTATTTTCTGTTCCCCTTTTGCCTGCTCTGAAGGAAGAATTAGTTTTCTACTTTATGGTTATGATCTTCTTGGAAATAAATTCAGCTACTGAAAGCAGCAATTTATTAAAATATGTTTGTTTTCCACATATTGCAGAACACTTAAATTCCATTAAGATAGTTTTCCATACAGCATTTTTTCCATCCTTGAATGTATTTGGATTATAAGTGAGAAATATTTTTCTGCAGTGTAGTCTCATGGAAGTGCTAGTTGAGCATATTTTGTCCACCCTTTTTTTTTTAAGAATGTAGTTTTACAGAGCTATACTTTCAGCATTCATTGGTAGCAGAGATAAACAAAAAATATTTGTAAAAATCTTTACTTTCCTCCATGTAGCGAGTGAAGTGGTTTTCCATTAAGAACTTGGTTTTGAATGTAATTTCTTTTTGTCTCTTGCAACTGTAAAAACAGTAAAAGATACCTTTTACTATGACAAGACAGCAGAGATGGCATATTCTTTATAAAAGGGAAAAAAAACCCTACCACATCCCAAGCATTGAAATTTTTTCTATTTTTGTGGTTTTTCTGAATTTCATTTTAAATATGCACTTGTCCTAATAAAGTCTTTTCTCAGCAACTGTGAGTAAAACCTAGTCCTGCTTAGTCTGAAAGCAGATCTAGCCAAACTTTTGCTTGGCTTTGGGTTTCTTACATTTGAATCTGTGGCTCAGTTCTGCAAGGATCTTGATGTGTAACTTCCATCCTATTTATGATTCCTCAAGGTAAAAAAAAAGATTAACATATGGAAACACAGCTGAAAGATCATGCAGATAATTAAAAAAAAAATTATAATAACTCAAATGATCACAAGGAATGAATGTAGGAAATGGGTGTTGTGAGCACTCAGAAAAGCTTTGTAAATTTAGATATTCCCCATCCTTGGGGTTGCTGACCTCATCCCAATTTAATAACACAGTCCAGTTGTTAATTTGGCATGGGAGCTTCCACAAGGACCCTGGGCTCTGAACAGCAGTGGCTGAAGTGCCTGCACGAATGCTCTTCTGACTACTGTGAAGCAGGAAGAAAGACCAAGAGGAGTGACAATGCCTGAGGCTGTCTCAAATCTCTGCTGAGGGAATGTGAGCCAAAGTGCCAAGACTGGCAGTAGAAACATCTCCATAATCCAAAGTACTGAAGATTATATTTCTGCATTTTACAAAGCAGTTGGGATTCACTGGTTGCTATTGTGACCATGTTCTTAGATCCCTGTGACAGAGGGACCTAACAACATGGTTTCTACTGTCTGTCTTAATTTCTCCAAAGAAAGTCTATTCAATTAAATGTCAGGAAGATGACTGTGATCATTAACAAAAGCCACTGATTTGCAGAGTAGAGTGATGCTGAAACCATGACAAGTAAGCTTTCTGGACCAGGAGTAATTTTATTTCTGTTTCTACACACAATGCTTTGTGTAAAGGGGTTTCTGAGCAGAAAACCTACAGCACTACAGTTAATTACATATATTCTGGTCTTTATTTGAAGGTCTGACACAAAAACAATTGAAACTGAAAGTATTCTCTCTGCAGATCATACTGGACATAGGCAAAATTCTTTGAAATGTAACTATATAAAATTTTTGAATATATATGTATTTTTAATATATAATTTTAAATTTTATAGGAGTTATGTGTGAATAAAAAAAAAGTTAGGCTAGAACCATTTTGAAATAGCTTTTGTAATGAATATTATGTCTTCAGCCTGGGGAACAAATGCAAATGCATCTCATCTCCAGCTGCAGATGAGTTGAAATGTGGAGTCCCTAACCCTACATGCACACTTTGAACACTTTTTTTTCTTTCTGCTGACAGCCTTTTAGCAGCATCCCCTCAGGAGGCTTATATTATAAAGTGTAATCTATCTTCTGTTTGATGAATTCTAGGATATTTAAAGAAAAAGTGCTGAAAGAAGCAGACTTGCTGCTGAACCCCTTGTCCTGAATCAATTTCCCAGCCCAATGTGCCTGTTAAATGCTGAAGCCCTGCTTATCCTTATGTTAGGATTAAGTATCCTATATGCTAGAATGCAGATATTTCCTTTATCTAGTGCCTCCTCCCTCTGACTGCCCCTTTTCTGCCTACACCCTGTAGCTCTGAGAGAGCCTTCTGTCCCCACTTTGTCACAGAATGAACCCATCCAAATCAGCCCCAACTGGAGCAGTTGCCCACTGAAATGTCCATCTGATTCCCTTCTTTCCCAGCTCTATGGCATACCTGGCTACATAAAAGCACTTGATTTTTTGAACTCCAATCACTTTTTTTGTTCTTATATTCTTCCTGCTAACTTGGAAGGATCAGCTGGGAGAGCTGTTGTTTAAGAAAATACAGCTGAGCAAGTGGTGACTCAGTAATCTGTATTGTGTGGTATCTTCTGACTTGCATCAGAAATGGAAGAACAATAGCAGACTGACTCCCTGGAGACTCTGAGTTTGGTTTTTTGTGTTTGGGTTTGTTTTTTCTAATAAAAGCAAGAACATTTGTTGGTGGCTGGAATGTCTTGTGATATTACACTGAGACCATATATTTTAATTGAGTTTTAGTAGGCCTTCTAACTGGAAAAAATGCACAAAAACAGAATTGTTCAGTGCAAAAAAATATATCTGCAAAAGGCATTGCTTCTTGTATGTGATTTCTTCAGAAGTGCATTGTGAATGTAACTGAAAATGCATTGCAAGGGACTGTGGAGACAGATACGGCCTCAAATAAACTATGTAAGAGAGCTTTCTTAGGGTGTGAAAAAAATTATGAAAATGAAAATAAAATACCTCCAGGCCTCAATTTTGGAAACAATGCAAATCTTAAACTACATTTCATTTTTATATACTAGCCATCCCTTTCACTAAAAAGAAAAACTGATCCCAACCTTTTCTGCAGTTAAAAACATTTCAAATGTGTAATATGTGCCCTTCTTACTTCAGCCCATGACCACAGTCTTTATTCTGATGTGCCATAAAAGAGAATTAATCTCCTTACAGGTTTTTTTCTTTTTCCTTCCTACATTCATACGTTTCCTGTGACACTGTGTGCTCTCCTATCTGTGTGTGGCATAAAACAAATATTTGAATTGTATGTCATTTTAAAATAGACCTTTCAAAGAAAAGTGGTTTAATTAACATTTACTTTTATTTGCAAAGGAGCACTGAAGATCCTTTATATCCAAATATAGGTCGCGCCTCCCAAAGAATATCAGCGATGTATGTAAACTCTGCTATTGATACATTAGTGTCCCACTCCCAGCCTTATTAATTCTGCGTGGTTGTGAAGCACGAATCACTTCTACTAATTTCGATTACGGTAGCGTGTGGTGACTGCAGCAGAGGTGAGCCCGTGGTAGAAGGTGAGGGCCACAGGGAGCAGCGGGTTCTCGAGGGTGACAAGCGGGACCCAGCCTTTGCTGCCGAGGGGCTGCAAAGCACAGGCTCTGAAGCCTGTCAAGGTCACCCTGAAGCCTTTTTCATGGCTCTGCCTGGAAACCCGGGTGTCTCCAGCCAGTGCGATGGTAGGGAAAAAATGCAAGCATCTCCACGGCTTTTGAAGTGATGATGATAATTGGCAGATCATTAGGAGCAGGGTGGGAGGGATGGGGCAGGGCCGAACAAAAATCAGATGTGTCCCCGTGGTCTCTCAGCCAGGCTGGGAGCAGGCTCTGCTGTGATGCCTTAGAAAGGCTGACCTGAAACGGAGGCTGGACAGAGCTAGAGAATAAAGTAGGTATTTATTGAAAGGAGAAGAGTCCGACCAGGGCTATACCCCAGCCAGACCCCAAATGGCCACACAATGGCCCCCTGGTCACGAGGTTTTACATTTGTATAAGTTTTGGTCCATTTGCATATTGGGGTTTAATTGTCCAAGTACAGCTTCAGGCTGTGAGGTCCCAACCTTCTTGTTCCTCCCTTCAGTCCACCGTTGTTAATGCTTTTGGGCCTGAAAGTTGTCCTTGGTCTTCAGCAGGAAAGGATTTGTTTTGTTTACCTACTCTGGGAAGAGAGCTCACTAACACTTAATATGAGGCTCAGAACTACACCCCCAGGCAGCACAGAATCTGAGCAACATGAAAGCCAAAACTTAAGGCGTCAGCTGGGGCATCCCTCACACACATCCCCGGGGTGTGGGGCAGGGGGGAGCCCACGGAGCGAGCCCTGCATTCCCCCCCTGCTGCCTGCAAGGAGCACAGACACTCTGGGGATTTCTTCCCATGTTTGCATTGAAAACCTGAAGCTGTGGGGATTTATTTTCTCAGGAGTTGGAGATAGAAAGGGTAAAAGTAATGAAAATCTGCTAAAGACTGAAAATAATAAATTCCTCATATTCTGCCCATCTTCTCCAACCCCCTGGAGCATATGAATTCATTGGCCAGATAAGCAGGATACTTTATGCACTTGGCCACACAATCTTGTTTGTATCCAGGGGACTTTACAGGTGTAAAATTAACCTCAGGAGAGTTCTACTATTGCTCACTGACTGCAGTGCAAACATATGGAGGACTACAAGTGAAAAATAATTTAAAAAATATTTGAGTACATGCCTGTTCTCTCATCTTATATGTACAACACATGTAAATACATATTTTTTTTTTTAATATCCCAATGCAGAAAAGTTTTGAAAACATAGTTTTCTCTGTGAAAGAGCACCTTTTGGAGATAATTTGCCTGGGCTGAGGGCAAAGTGGTGTCCAGAAATGCACACAAAGCCAAAGGTTTTATTGCTTGGCATGAACAACAGAATACCTTGGAATGATCCTTTGAAAATACTGTGGCAGACTTCTCTAGCTTGGCTGCCACTGCCTTTCCATAGCATACCTCTTAAAAAATAAATCTGGATTTAACTGATACTAAAAGGTCATGGTCCATCAGCTACACTAAAATGTTTTTAAACCTGACCAAATACACACCCATCCAATAAACCAGGGAGGCTCCTTCTGAAATTTTCTTCTATCCAGTACAGAAAATGATTTTGAAGCTCACCTAGACACACACTTACTCAGCAGACCAGAGTGGTTCCAAATTAAGTGGGTTTTTTAATGAAAAACCCCTCAAAAACTCCTAATTATATTTTTTTTCTCAAGAGACAGGAACAGCTGCAAAGATGCCGTTGTGATTTCTTTGGTAAGTAGCCTGCATTTGATTTACTTATTAAGACCATTTAACACTCCTGAAAGGTGCCAGTTTAAGAGCTGAAGAACATACAATTCTTCATTTTTTTCCCTCTTTTTATTTTTTATTGAAGTGGCCAGAGCTACTGTGGCACAGGCAGCTGTGTCATTAGCTTTCCTGCTGTGCCTCGCAAACTCAAAAAAAGAGGCATTCAATCAAATTTCTCCCTCAAGTGGGAAGTGTTGCAGAGTCACTGAAACTGGAGTGGGACCAAGGGGAGAAGAAAACAAGGAATACGAACATCAGGGACAGCAGAGTGGCGGGGGAAGAGTGTGGGTGGACAGAGATGGAGCACAGCGCTGCCAAGGAAGGCAAGGATGTGCCTCCAAAGAGGGAGCAGACCCCACAGCAGCTTCATGCAACAATGACATGGCAGATCTACTCCCACCTCAGATGCTGAGCTGTTGTCTCAGTTCTCTCCCACCTGAATAAAAGCAAATTATGCTTCCCTTCTGACAGCACTGTGCACTTGACTGAGGATCTCGAATATGTTGCTCTTGAAATAGATTAATATGCATATATATCATTGTATTTGTGTGCATAGTGACTGAGGATTTCTGCCCCAGTATTTGCCATCATAAATTACAGTGCAACTGCTCCAAACTATTAGTAATCCCCTACTGGCAATTGCTTTGGGGACAGGGGGAATATCACAGCAATTACATCTGCAAATATGGTATGGGTTATGTTCTAGTAGCTCTTATTTTTTCTAAAGCAGCAAACAAAAAGAAACAATACAAACCACTGCCTGGTTACAAATATGAAATCCATTACATCAATTAGTGTCAGAAGAAGGAACATTTGGATCCATATTTAGGGTCATTATCGAATCTGCTTCCTACATTTATTGCAGTCAGCTTAATCTAATGCCCCTCACCCAGTCTTCTGTGTCTGACTGCAGGTGTGTGTTTGCACAGGCACAGAAAACATATATCCATTATTTCATGTAGAAACACAGCTGGTTAACATTATTTCACTAGCATGCAGGCGTGTGTAAAATTTCACGTAGAAAAGTTCTTTTTAAACACTGGCTTTGGAGATTGACCTCTCAGAACTATTCCCAGGGCCCAACTTCCTACCATGAGCATCATCAGGAGCGGATTTACAGCTCAGCTCTAGCTGAATGCAGGTTTTTAGTATCTTACAGCTCTCCTTTAACCTGGGTTTGATTTGCACTGCCAGTCCTGGTGGAACGGGCCTTGGCTAAGTGAACTGAAGCCCAAGAAGGGTTCTGGCTGCTGGAGCTGCAGGAGCCTGAGCCAGTGTCAGGACACTGGCCTGCCAAAGGCCAGGTAGGTTAAAGACTGTGCCAGTCCACAGCACCATTACAGCTGTACCCCCAGAGTGTGTTACAGCCAGCACAGGCCTGGGGCCAAACTGTCCGGGGCCAGCTGCATCAAGTCTGGTTGTCAGACCTTTGCTGAGGGAATGGAACCCCCATTCTTCTCAGGCCCCTTGGTTTGGATGGGGACAGGACTTCCCAAGTTTCTCTTGTAGGCCCCTGTTCCTGTGCCCCTTTCCTCTGCTTAGGGTGCCTTCTGGAGGGAATCACTGTGAATTGCTTCATTTTCCTGTTCCATTGTCTGCGGTGGGGGAAGATGGCAAAATATCTTAGGGACAGTATAGCTAGAGATGATCTCAGAGTACAAGTGGAAAAAAGGCAGCTGCAGCAGGCAGTTGGAAGAGGAGAATTAGGCAGCAGGGGCAAAATGTGAGGCTGGCAAAAAAAGTCAGTCTTGCACTCTCTCCTTGGTTTTAAGGGCCCAGTGTAGAGTTCAAGACTTCTTCACATCGAAGCAGCTGGGCAACACTTGAAGGCAGTTTACTTAAATCCTAACTGGATTATTTTGGGAATCTGACTGGGTGCCAGGCTGGCTGCTTATGAGGAAGTAAATACTTAAAAACAAAATGTTCAAGTGTTTTGCCCAAGCTGCGTGTGCTGGCAAGAGGAAAAAAATTAAACAGAGCAAAGTACATGGGCAAACAGCAACTCAGCTTGACTGGAATGTGAAAGTCACTCAAAGGAGAGATACACAAAATGTGGATGAGGCATAGCAGTGTGGAACAGCCTCTGCTTGCCTGGGCCTCCCTGCTGGGCCTGTCCACCACCACCTGTATGAGTGCCCCCTTACTTCCAGCTCAGTCATCCTCCCACCTTGGAATACACTACCAAGTGTCAGGCAGGCACAAAAATATCAGGCTCGTGTTATTCAGGAAATCCAGCTAGTGATTTTAGTGGATGGAAAAAATGGGGGTGATGGAGATCCACCTCCAGATGGCTTTTGGAGTCTGGGTAGCACACTTTGATGGTACCAGAGCAGCCCCTAGGGGTTAGGAACCCAGCTAGGAGGAATGATGAGGCCACAGGTGCCAGGTCACACCAGCCAGAATTAAAGCTTCTCATGTCATCAGGGCAAGTAGTGAACAGGGCTGGTCAGGCTTCAGCAGGCCATTTGGCCATACTTCTTGAAAGGCATCTTGGATGTGGAATGCACAGTTTTAACAATGTCATGCTAACATTAATGTAAGTGCAAAGAGAAGCATTTATTGCCCTCATGGGAAGTGAGTTTGAAGCAATCAAACAAGGTCAAGAACAAGGACCTGGGGGCAGACAGCTGGGCCAGGGAAAGATGCACCTGTAATGGACTGACAGGAATGCCCTGTGCCACAGAGTAACAGCTGGTTAAAAATGATCCTTTCAGATCTGAGTCTGCTTTGCCCAAGAGCAGAACAGCAGACCATTGCTGACAAAGGCAAGTTCAGCTCTTCTGGCCATCATCTGGGAGGGAATGATACAGATGGTGAAGAGACACCATATGGAGTTGGAGCAGGTGTTGCATGAGCCACTGAAGAGCTCTTAGCATCAAGGCATCTATAAGCATGGGAAGAAAGACATTTGCAGGAACCACTGCCTGCCTCCCACTTCCCTTTAGGGACAAAAAATGTAGGTTTTATCTGAGTATTTTACACATGGCTTTGCTTTTTATACTTTTCTGGGACCTTATGAAACCCGAACAAGTAAAAATTGGTGGTGTGGTCACATAGGGAAATCCCCACACAAATTTCTTGTGTCTGTGTGAATCCTGACATCGCTTGTAGTTCTACAGGAGGATGAAGAGTTCAAAGTCAGGCTGGGATGCATACGTGTGCATATTCCCTTTGTGTATTCCTTCTAAAGAGTTCAGAGGAGGGGGTGTGTGTGTGTGTTGTGCTGGTGTCAAGTGAATGCTTTGAAGAGGAAAAACATTTGTCAATTTTAATTCCTCCCTGACCTTCTATGGTAAGAAATACTGCAACTACTGGTCTGGAGCTCTGTTGGTCTCCACACTTCATGCTAAGCCAACACCTTACAGGCCCGTTGACTCCTATCACCAACCATAAAAGCAGTCCTGCAGAAGGCAGGTACCTTCTCTTCTGGGATTTAGATCCCTTGCCTTTGAGAGCCAAAGTCCAATGGCAACATATTAGGCTCTCAGCCTGAAGACCTTTGTTGTGATAATCTGATGCCCAGCCCACAACTAGGTCACAATATCTGCTGGTGGATGGCAGTGGGCATGCTAAACTCAGCTGGGAAGCTCTTCAGGGCCCAGAGAAGACATGGAGCTTGTCCATGGCCTCATGGCAAGTCAGCAGAGCAGGGATGTGACCACAGGCACACAGGGAGAGATGTCCAAGTGCCAACAGGAACATGTGGATGTCTCACGGGGAGAAGCCCACTGCCACCATGATACCTCCAGCACCAATACCACTGTGCAGCATAGATTTTTCAGTGACCATCCCCTTCGCGTGCCATGCTTATAAATGTTGCCATCCAGGGCTGATATGGAGGTGGGCTTACCCTGTTGAGCAGAAGGCACTGCTAAAATTGCAGCTTGACTCTTCAAAATTCTGCCTTCCAGCAAGTTTTTCTCTCTGTTTGCTTCTTCTGGTAGCTGTGCAGCTTGTGCCTGACTCAGGCAGATTCTCCATCTCCTGAAAACAGCTTTTGAGCCAGGAGCTGATTCATACTCCATCCTTGCTCCCACTTGCATGCTCGTGACAGGCTCTCCCAGAGCTGGTGATCACACCAGCCCCTCAGCCCTGCTGTGCCTATCTGCTCAATAACATGTGTCATTGGAGGAATACTAATAAGCTGATTCCTTATCACCCCCGGATCCGTGGGTAGGAAGGGTTTCCTCTTTCTCTCCTGCTGACCCTCATATTGCTGTTTTTTCATGGCACTGCTGGTGTGCGCTGATTTGAAATGGAAGAGGGAGGTCCCTCCTTGCCATTTTTTAATTGGTTTCTAAGCCATTTGTGCTTTATTTCAGCTCAAGACCGCTACAGCATTTTCTCATCTGTTATGCCTCTCTTCAGCAATGAAACTTGGACAGAAAATATCTCCTGTTAAAGTGAAGGGCAAAGCTGGGAAAGAATGCAGGGTGTTAAACACAGTGTCATGAGCTTGAGAGCCTTACCATGTGTTCCTCAAGCTGGGATGCCTGCCGTAATACTGCCTGAAACACGGCTTTCCCTTCAGGCCCACCAGCAAAGGTAGGGCCCTTCTTCCCTATTACAAGTGGCATCTTCTGGGAATGTCACAGCCCAAGGAGTACAAGCCCCACAGCATGGAAAATTTTTGTTGCTGCCCTCACAGATAGAGACACAGAAATGCATCAGAATATGTTTCATCATCTTTCTTTTCTGTTACCAAGCCATTTTAATGCAATGAACAACTGCTGTCTTTGCAGTGAGCTCCTGTGCTATTCATTCAGGGGATTTAAGTGGATTTTCTCATGCAGCACAGGCAGAACTACACGTGCACCGGTCTTGGGGAAAAGAGGGTGTTCCCAGCAGTGGGGGTGGGACACATGACAGTAACAGGGCCAGAAATGGAACTGCTGGAGACACTCTGTCACTGCACTGCCAAACAACATGGTTTAGGCAAGGACAAGTTTCTGACCAGCACTAGAGATTCAAGATATCTGGTCTCTTCAAAGCATATATTTCAGACCTGATCTCAGGCCTTTGAACAAATAGGACTATTCTCTCAGGCCCTGGCTTGGGCTTTCAGGGGGTAAAATGCCCAGGGACCTGCCTCCCCTCCTGCTAAATCCCTGTGAAAGCAAAAAGTCCCATTCTCCATGCTCTTGAAAATGTGGTCCCTGGGTGCTGCCGTAGTAAATCACCTGTGATGTGCTTGAATCCAATGCAGGATATGCAGTCACCTTTCTTGATGAAAAGAAGGGTTCCTGTAAGCTTGTTCTTGAAAATTGCAATGCTGAGCCTGCTTCAGCCACCCATGCACTCTGCAACAGTCACCAAAATGTGTTCAGATCTAATGTCAACAGCTCCTGGTGCAACATTGCTTTGGGGCAGAGATGAGCAAAGCAAAGAGGCAAAATCTGCTCAGTCGTGATGACTCTTATCCTGTCCTTTAGGAGGTCATGAGAGCACAAAATACCCATCTCTTCAATGAGGGGGTACTGAAGCAGCTGCAGAAGGAGGAAACCAAGCTGGAACAGGGATGTCAGATGTTAGTGCACTTTGCAAATAAATCAATGCACCAATAAGTCATTCCCACCATCATGATCCACCCATCCCACTTCTGCCTAGACTTAAAACCTGAAGCCATATCTTCCCCCTCCAAAATTAGTGCACTGTTGCCTGGGCAAGAGTTTTACTCCTGATTTCACAATAATGCTTTCCTATTTCAAATTTGTGTTTCTTGGTTGCACTGGCCCAAATAGTTGGGTTGCTCTTGCTGCTGCAGCTTTAAAAAAATGATCCTCAGTGTTTTGGAGGCAAGAAAAAAACACTGGCAGATAGTGGCTTTTCTGAGAAAAAAAAAGAGTCAAAAGCATTTACAATGCTAATGTCCTTCTAGGACCTGACTGTGTGTGAAAAGGTATGCAGAAGACCTCTTGTGTCCCCTATGGACTGACAGGTGGACCCTCTGCCAGCAACAGCATCTTCCCTGTTCAAGTCACCATAGTTAGTGACTACAACATGCCAATTTAGTTGCTCTTGGTCTGTGCAAACTCAGTTTTTCCATCAAACCAGCAATGAGTTGGCACACCTTGCCTTTTTCCTCCATCTTAAGTCAAGACAGTGAAGCCACAGAGCACACAATAGTGGTTTTTTCCTATGAGAAGACATTGTTGCCTGAGGAACTGGTTCTTTGTTTAAGAGTAGCTTTATTAAAAGAGAAGATTGTGGGGATTAACCCCACCTCTAGCCATCTTGTGGGGCAGTTTATCAGGGTTCCACAATGGGGGAGTGAAGGTGGGATCCATTTTCACTTAAGAGGTGCATAAGAACATAAGTCCCTGAAATACTCTATCAGACCAAAGGCTTATCAAGTGCAAGAACTGACAGAAGCAGACACCTAGAAAGAGTATGCCAAAAAAAGGCTGGTGCAGCATCACCCTTTTCCTCACCCACGTTTTCTGTCTCCACCTACTGCAAGACTTGCCAAGCCAGAGGCTGTGTTTGTGATTCAATTTCATATATCACAATAGGCCCTCCCTTGGGAACTTTTCTAGTCCCCTTTTTAGTTGCTTTGAGCCATTTATGGCAATAAGTTGCCCAGCTGTAATTATGCACAATATGAAACCAGCTTCTTCTCTGTGTTAGTTTTCAAATCTGCTGCCTCTATGTTTCATGGGGTGACTCTGAGTTCTTGTGGTAAAGGAACAAAATTTGCTCCCTGGCCACCTTCCCCATGCCAGCACAGCTGTGATTATATTGCCCTCAGTCACAAATTGCCTCTATCATCTCTGCTACTTCTGTAAGGGAACAGGATCTTGGTTTCTTTATTCTTTCTTCACATGTTAGAGGTCCTGTGCTTCTCATCAACCCCATTCATCCTTCTCTCTACCCTCTTTACTTCCCCTATATCCCTTTTGGCAGAGGCTGACCAGAACTGCACACAGTATCCATGGTGTCTGTGCTCTATTGGTTTTTGCACAAGCACTGCCTACATTTTTCCTCCTGCATGTACAGCACAACAGCAATGCTAATTATTCTGCCCTGTCTGCTGAAAACTAACAAGAAGTGCATAGCCTGTCCTCCCTTTCACTCACTGAGGTTGTTCATGAAAGTTGGTCCTGGATGAAGAATATGCAAGTTTGTGATGTTGGTACACGCTCCCTGGATGCTAAATTCATTCTGGTAAGACACTGAGGAGGTGATTCCACGTGCTCCAGTGCAGGCCAGCCTCACAAGAATTATCAAAACCCAGTGAAACAGTTTGGTTTTCATCCACAATCCAGGAGTATCTCCAAGATTTTCAATTTTTTTCAAAAAATAAAAAGCTCTGACTTTCCTCAGGAACGTGCTTGAAATTTCCTGAAGGAATTTTAAATCTTTTTGTTAATAAATTTAGCCTAGATCCAGCTCAGTAAAACATTAAGCATTAAATGTCTGCTGAACAGGAAGAACTACTAAGAATGCTAAAAATGTGTAATCCCATTCCTATTTAGGTCTTCACTCATCATGGCAATTAAATGTGTGCATTAGTGCTCTGCTGCATTAGGGTCTAAGTACCTACATACAATTAAACGCTGTGCTGAACTGGGTCCCAAAGCCAGATTTTAACCTATATTTCTGTCTACTGTGTACCTCAGTTTTGTGCACTGAATATTTATTATTTGAAAGGATATTTTTCCATGAAGAGGGATTTACTTTAAAATATGTCACATGCACTCTTTTAATGATTCCAGCTTGCAGAATTATTTTGCGATGGGAATAATTAATAAGGTTTTATATATAAATATTTTGAAAATAGTTTCGTCTCTCACTTAACCACTTCACGACCATTCCAGCAGCAGCGTGTTTACAGGTTTGGCTATGTATACATCAAAACATCCTGGGGCTATATGTGAAGTAAACAAATAAGAGTTTCACATTGTTTTACCTACATATATATTGACTTTATTATAAAGAGTACCAGAAAAACAGGATAGAAGCAATTTTAATCTCATCTAACCCAATGCACTGTACTTTGAGCTATAAGCTTGAGTGACCATTAAGATCTACAACAGCACAAAGGCTTCAAGAGAAGACACAAACACTGCTGTTTGCACTGGTGCCTGCAGCTATCTCTGGTTTCCTTGGGTTTGCATTGTGAGCTTATTTAGCCAGGAATGCTTCTTTTAGCAGCAGCATCTGCAGCATATTGAATATTGGAGCATGCTGCCATCCATTCTGCTTTCATCCAGTTGAATTGCTGGAGTGAATGAGATGCAAAGTCCTAAGACTTGCCCACACAATGAGTCAGTGGCCCAGTTGTTTTAAAAAAGAGAATAAATTTTCTTTCTCTTTGCTTTAAGAACTTTCTTGCAAGGCACCCTTTATACACATTAGACTATTTCTCCTTTTCAGAGGAGGTGGGTATTCATGGATACCATTTATGCTTCCACTTGCATATTTAATCATCACCTTTCCTGATGGATAGAATCTTCCCTAGGAATTACTAGTGAAATGTTTTCTCTTTGTTATATGAAGTCAGTGGAGAGAATAAACTAAATAAGTGAATTTTCCTTGGCACAAACAAAAATACACAAATTTTTGTTGGCATTGTCTATTATACAGTCCCATCTTTCCTCTCACTTACCAGACATGCTCTTGCTGCTTTCAGAAGCTTTTATTCTACAAGACCTGACAGTTTTTCAGATCAGTCTATGTGGTAATTTCATTGAATGACTGCATAGCATCTGCTCATGCCCTGTAACTACCCAGCCATTTACTCCTAAAACTTTTTGCCTTATGATTTTTCTCTATTTCTTGTATGATTTTTAGATTATGATGATGATAATTATTTCTAAATGGAAACCAGAATGTTTTTCTATTTACTGGTCTTATGTTTTTGTCTTTTAAATTCAAATTTTTTAATGAGGCTGGAATTCCACAGAGGTGGTGGACTCATACCAATGGATGGCAGTGTCTGCATCCTTGGAAATACAGCAGCAGCAGTACATACACCATGTACTGGCATACCAAGGTGCACAGATTTAACTTGATGACCCGATAATGCTTCAATAGACTTGAGAGTACCCACATACACATTAGCTGCAAATACGCTTTTTCACCCCAAAACTTCACTGGCTTCTTGGGCTTATTTTTTAATCTCTCCAGAACAGATTTTAACATTCATCACACACCATCAGTTGAGTTCAGCTGCTGTATATGTCTGTGAGCTTGTGGTCTGACCCACCCTGGGTTTCTCCTTTGCACAAACAGCCCTGCTTATCATCTCCACTCAGTGGTAATGTCGTCTTTTCTCCGTCCTTGGTTGTGACCTCACCAAATTACTCCCCAAAACAGTACAAAACAGCTGAAATTTGAATTGGAATTTCCACTTAAAAGAGTCGAGTGAAGAGGTATTTAGTTATTCTGAGCTGCTTGGTTATTGCTATTTCGGGTGACAGTGAGTGAACTCTCTATTTGTTAGTACTAGTAGTGCTGCTTGCCACAGGCTGGAATAAACGGGCTCACACAATGTGCCTTTTTTCACGTGGCATCCCACACTTCGAGGCTTCCATGGGAATATATGAATAAATCCAATTAAAACATTTTTTTTATTCCTTTTTTACTCCCACTCTGTTCACCAGATGTGCCAACTCATCCCAGGCTTTGGTTGCCAGCCCGGGCTTCCTTTTTTTGTTTATTAAGTTATCCTCAGTAATGTGTGTTCCCTCAGGGCCAGATCCTGGATCCACTTAGAGTCCTACAGCCATGGTCCTCAGTGGGTGATGGCATTCATGTGGTAAGGGGGTGTGGAGCTGGGAATACATCCCTGCCTGTGGGGAGCAGTCAGCATGCCCATGATGATGCATGAAGTGGATCAGAGCCAGTCACCCTCACAGGCTGCTGGGAGTACCTGCCATAGCTAGCAAAAATTAGCACAACTGAGATCATATACATTTTCATTAATCTTTGTGATCCTTAAATAAAAGGAGCACTGCTGGCACCTCTGATTAAGAGCTTTCTATTGATCATAAAAGCCTAATGCTAAAATGAATTGTTTAATGTTGAAAGATTGAGATAACAGGCAAATGATTTGATTTATCACAAAACCAAGACATAAGCAGAAAGAAAATACTTTAAATAAGAATGCCATAGTCTCTGTAGTAGGCCCTGAGCTAATTTCAGGCAGATCACGAAAACAGTCCAGCCTCCATGGCCAAGTCTGCACCACAGTACAAAGTTGTCACAGCCTCTCAGTGCCTGACGAGTGCCTTGGCCAGCACTATGTGGAGGAAGAAGGCTTGAGATGGTTTAGCCTTGCACAATAAATCTATTCCTCTTCTGTGTGTGTGTGTGTGCTTTCACATGCCCCCAATATAATTGATACACATTTTTATGCAAAGCAAGAAAATGAATGTACAAATATTATATATTATGTGTGGAATTCTCCCTGCTTGACCATTTCAGCCATCTGAATGGGCACTTGAGCTGGTTACTTGTATTTAATAGCCTCTATTGTTACCAGAAAGAGAGAAAGCAGCTCCTTGGTGAATATCCCTTTGAAGGAATCTGACTCACCTTCTGTTCACTGCTTTGGGAGGGAACCAAGGCTCTTACTAGATGCCTAGTTGTTAGAATAAGCTAGATAGTGGTGCTCCTCAGTGTGTGTGGGGGGGATGATGGAAGGTGTGAGAAGTAACAGCCTGCAGAACTCCCTCACAGCAAGCAATCTGCCATTGTAGTGTGTACTGAAGGCTGATACAGAACTTGCCACCCCAGGCACAAAATGCACTTGAAAATCCCCTGCCATATTCTTGATAATGAGCAAAAAAACCTAGAGCCCCTCTTCTGACCCCCACTCTGACTACATTCATGCTTCTCAACAACATGATTTTCTTTCAGCATGGTGGAGTTCTTGGAAGGGTTTAGGACATTCCTTAGTAGCCCTGTAGTCTCTGGGAATAAGGGAATAGGGACGTGGTAGACAAGTCCTTTGGGAGAAATGAGACATATTCCAAATTTCTCCATGCCTACTTAGCTCCCAAAATGTCTGCTCTGGCTCTGTTAGCAGTTAAGCATCTGTCAAGTTGCTCTGCTCTAGCTAGAGCTTACAGTGGCCATCCAAACCAGAGACTAAGGCAAACCTTGCCTATGAGCTGTGCGAGCTGTGCAGAAAAAGTTGAGAGAAGCCCAAAGACCGGGTACTCCTTCACTTGTTCACCAGAAGATGATATTTGTCTCTGAGTGGACAGAAGTTTGCAAAGGAAGCACAGTGTCTAAAGGTGTGTGCCAAGCATGGGGAAGTATGTGCTGAGCATGAGAGACATTAAGGAAGCGTGTGTCCACCTCAGCAGTGCTTAGAGTACAGGAAACTCTCCCCTGGGGGAGGAGGGGGGTGTGTGTGTGTGTGTGAGTGGTATATCCTCCTAACCTTCGCTAGCCTATGTGTAAAGATTTTCACTGTGCCTTTTTCATAAATGGGTTTGTATGTCTCTCTGCTTCTGAGCATGCACCTTAAAAACAAGTGCATGTGCTACTTTAGTCTGCCACCCAAATTCTCCTCCTACTCTCCCACCTGGTTTATTCAGGACTTGTCCTGCTTTGGTTCCCACTTTATTGGTTGCACTTCTTTTGCTTTTTCCATATACATGAGCTTGTGTAGATGCCAGATAGCATCAAAGATCCCCACAATAATTTCCTCCTGGAGATCTGCCAGCAAAAAATAGGGCAGATAAGAGCCTTTCCATACACTGTTATGGTGGAATTAATCTGTTTCTTGTTTTTAAGCAGGGGCTCTGGTGTAAAAAAAAATCAGTCTGGCTCTGCTTCCCTCCACAGGAGGAAGAGGCTTCCCAGTTTTCACTATTCCCTGGCTGCTTGTTGAGTCTCTCTTCAAGTCACAACTTTCAACTACTGACCCTTTAAATTTCCTGGCATGGACTCATGTAATCTCTTTCTGCTCCTTATAGCCCAGTAGGGATTGACTCTGACAGCACCGCAATGGTTATGGCTTTGCTTTTGGTTACAGTTCTTTACAGATTTTAGCCAGGCTTAGTCAGAGGCAAACGAGTATAGGGGAAATTCTTATTTATTGTTAGTGCCCTTGGTTTGGTAGCTGTGCCTTCTCAGGGCATCTCACTGTGGAAGAATTTGCATTTGTCAACAAAGAAGTGAACGTTAAAGCACAAAGGGAGTGTTCTTTCTCCTCCGTTGTTTCTTTATGTGTTTTGAAGTGCTGAATTCTAACACGTTATGCCCATGTGAATAGGAACATTTCAAGCACTATCTGCTTGCTGTGATCCCAATAAGCAGTGGATGCCACTAATGGAGTCCCTAGCACGTTTTTGGAAGAGGAATATAGATGGCATATGGCACAGAAGAATAATTTCATAGTAATAAGCGAAAGCCAGTTATTAGCAAGATACTGCTTTGTAGCTAATGGTGTTATGGATAATGAGGCAAAGGAGAACCTGTTCTGAGCTCCTGAAAATAGCTGATTGCTTTCCTCAGCAGAAACAATACCAAGCCTAAAACACCCTTGATCCTTTGACAGATTTTGGGGAAGCTGTCACAGTGCTCCAAGATGAGCTGCGGCACATCTTTGGGAGTGGGCTGTGCTGCAGCTGGCTGAGAGCTGCTGGCAGCTTTACTACAAAGCTAGGCCAACCTGAGCAGCAGAACAGAAAACCCTGCAGGTGGCATGGCCATGCAGCCGTTGCCACTGTGCTGCTGTCCCCACACATCCATAAGCAGCAAATGTTTTTGTTTCTGTGCACAGCAGTGATAGCATGTCAGAAATAGGAGGCTGAATTATTGTCAGGTTGGTTTGGGAGAAGGTTGTTGGTTTATTAAAAAGCACTATCTATCTGGAGGATGTTTTAATAGCCATTGAAAGAAGATCAGCAATGATATGAGTGTTCACAGGCAACTTTGTGAGTGTATTGCACTTCTGGCTTGCAAATAGATTTGCAGTTCTGCACAGTCTCTGAAGGAAATCCTGCTTATTTTGACAAAAAACAAAAAAGAAGAAATAAAGTGGTGGGGAGTAGGAGAGAAATCAAGGGAGAAAGAGATGTAAAGGAGAGAGGAAAGAAGCAAAAGAAAAAAGAAGGGAAAAATGGAGGGA
>WAAE01003773.1:149301-177041 GCA_013400495.1 Nicator chloris | reverse complement strand
AGGAAGGAAGGAAGGAAGACATTAAAAGAGGGAAAGATTGGACCAACTAAAACAACCTGAAAAACCCAGTTGTTGGACATCTAGCTCTTAAGAAAAGAGCTGGCACTTGAGGATATGTTGATGTTGATGTGTGAGCATGTATGATGGTCAAAATCCTTAAAAGTGACTAATGATTTCTTGTGCCTCAGTTCCCCGTGACAGAAATGAACCAAGCTTTGCAGAGAACTGCATGCCCAGAACATCCTGACACACCACAGGTACTGCATGCTCAGCCATACTCCTCCCTGGACAGCCTCAGGCTGTGTTGATAACTTCTGTCATGTCCTTCCTGCCCCTTTGCATACCAAACGGACTTTGGTCTGCAATTCTGTTCCTCTGAGGGGGACAGCTCACATCCACCCAGCCTGGTGGTTCCCCCCAGGAGCCCCCCCAGCCTCCCCCTTCAGCACTGAACCTCCCCCATCAGAAATTAGGGATTTGGGGTTTTCTTTAAAAATAAAGCCAGCAGCAGGTTCCTATGGCCCTGATCCCCTCGGATGCCCTGTCTTGCCAGTTGCCATGCAAGGGGGTCTGCAGGGCCAGCC
Source organism: Nicator chloris (assembly GCA_013400495.1). Lineage (NCBI taxonomy): Eukaryota > Metazoa > Chordata > Aves > Passeriformes > Pycnonotidae > Nicator > Nicator chloris. Next base: position 176,457 of record WAAE01003773.1, on the reverse strand, counting down.
TTTCCCTATCCCCCCAGCCACCAACGTCTCCCCACATCCTGCTGATGGCAGTGCCTCCCCCAGGTCACCAACGGCCACATTAAATTATTATTAATTACAACAGGACCAACAGTGGTGACAGTGAGCCCCAGGGTAGGGCAGCCACCCTTGGTGGCCAGAGGAGCTGCCCAGCTGCCCACCCCAAAGGGCTTCCCCAGCCTTCACACCACACACCCCTCCATAGATACGGTTCCCACACAAAATACAGCCGCCTCCAGAGCAGCTGTCCTGCAGCTGCTGTCACCCAGAAATTTCCACAAAAAACTCTTTCCAGCAGCACTTGCCTGGGGTATGGAGCCATGGCAGGGTGGTGCCTGCACCACCTTCCTTGCTTCAAGCCACACTCAGCAGGAAAGCTGAGATGTCGTGATCAGAGCTCACAGGACGGGGTGGTGGAGAATTTCATTCCCCCTCTCTGGAAAGGCCAGGCCAGCCGGTGAACATGAGCCAACGCCACTCAGCAAAAGCCACCCCTGGCTCCCCGCCATCTACTCCTGATGAATGAGCTGCAACACACTCAAAGGTGAGAAGGCCCAGCCAGACCCATATCTCGCAAACCTTGGCAAAACCGTGGTAAAAATCTGTGAAATAAGCTTTTTTTTTTTTTCCCCTCCCTTCTGTTTTCACTTTTTGTTCATGTTTTGGGCTCCATGCCCCCATGCAGCATGCCTGAGCGGGTTGGGGCTGAGGGGACAGGCCATGGCAGAACTCTAAGCCTGGTGGGGTGGGAAGGAGGGCAGGCGTCAGTCTTGAAGCATTCAAACAAATGCTGCACTACCCCTAGAGTGATGTCAGGCCACCTTTTCTGCTCAAATTGTAGTAAAAATAAATAGAGCTAGAATGTGTGGGCATGGTTTGGAAAAGGATAAAGGGGACATTTCAACATTGGTCTCACTGAAGTGGAAATGATTTCTGATAGCCAGCTGGAAACTGGCACAGGCACTAGGCTGAAGTTGAGAGTTCATGCAGCTGGGGTTTCATAATACCAAATAGCTACTCTTTCATTTATTACTTGAGTCGAATCCTAAAATCTTATTTATATGATTAGTCCCTCTGGGCTATATCCTTATTTCTCTTAGACCAGGCTGACTCAGAGAAGGGGGACATCTGTGAGGCAAAGCCTTCTCATTAAAAGGTCCCTCTAGAACAGAAAAATAAAAGCCAGCTATGGTAACGTCCTCTAGCCTGCGGCGAGGAGGCTCAGACCAACACAGAAATGAGCTACACACCAGGCAGCTCTCTTCAGCAGAACTAGCACAGCCCTCCAGAGTCCTCCACACCTTCCTTCTTCAGATGAAGGTTCAGTTCAAGTACCTGGTACTAATCATCCAGTCATTAATTTTTTTGGTCCAATTGACGTAAAAACCTGCTCCCCCCTCCACACTGGGCAACATGGCAGCCATTACCAGGGAAGTATTTCGTGCAGAGATGTCTGGCTGAATAGCCTGGCTCCTTCATTTGAACCCATAGCCATGGGGACATTGTGATGAACAGCTCACTGTATCACATAGTGTGGATTCAGTCATTTTGCTGCAGACAGGCCCAGCCCGGGGCAGAAGGTGTTACATCGTGCTTGGCCTGAAGGCCAGGGGCTGCTGGCAGAGCAGGTGCCCTTAGCAGTGTAGTATCATCCTCTTTATAGATTGGGAAAATTGCTGTTCCAGGTGGGACACCAGGAATTGGAGACCCCTCCAGCAGAATGATGGTCAGAGGGTGGGGAGGCACATCTCTCTGTTAGTCTGGCAGAGAGACGTCAAAGATCATGGAGATCTGAGCTTGTCTATCCATGGGTTGAAGCACAGGTTTATTATCCATCATAGAATCAGGTTGGAAAAGACCTCTAGGATCATCAAGTCCAAGCATTAACCCAGCTCTGTCACGTCCACCATTAAACCATGTCCCCAAATGCCACAGCCACATACCTTTTGAACACTTCCAGGCCTATTCCAATGCCTGTTCACGCTTTCAGTGAAGAAATGTTCCCTAATATCTAACTTAAACTTCCCCATGTGCACCTTGAGGCCATTTCCTCTCCCCCTGTTACATCAAAGAAGAGACTGACCCCCAACTTGCCACAACCTCCTTTCAGGTAGTTGTAGAGAATAATGTCTACCATGAGCCCCTTTTTCTCCAGACCAAACAACCCCAGCTCCCTCAGCTGCTCCACATAAGACTTCTCTGGACATGCTCCAGCACCTCAGTGTCTTTCTTGAACCAAGGGAACCAAAACCAAACACAGTATTTCAGGTGCACCCTCACCAGTGCCACCTCAGACCAACATACTTCCCAGGCAGCTGAGCCCAGTAGGAAGAATTTTTTAGTATGGGGTCAGTGGAAAAGCAATTCCTTTAGGCTTGATTCTGAGCCTGGCGGGAGTCCAGCACAAGTGTCCTTGCATGTGCTTGTCCTGCATATCTAATCCTGTGTCTGTCTATCTCCAACACAGTGCAGGGCTCCTTGCACCTGGTGGAGTAGACTCTGCTGTATTTTGATTTCTGAGCCTTCACCTTAATCGGCAGCCCCCTGCAATAATAGTTGTGGAATGAAAAGGCAGAGAAGAAAAGGCAGTAGAAAGAGGATGAAGCTGAAGGAAGTGGCCAAGCTCACTGGCACAAAATATGAACTCAAATGAAGGCAATCTGGTTTCTGTGTTCTTTCTTTATAAATATCCCCAACAATTTACAGAGATGGGCAGAAGACTCTGGAGCAAAAGCTTGCAGAATCAAGGCTGCAGTGCACTTAGTCAGGGATGTGAGAGGGTCTAGGATCTGGGGCAGAAATTCCCCAGCAGAAACGTTATGCTGGAGGGAATCACCGATTCCTCCTGTTAGCACCTGCAAGCAGGCATTTTAACAAAGCAGCATTCTCTCATTCTGTTGAAATGCACAGCGTATCCTGCCAGGCTAATTAAATAGCAACCCCTCCCTTACAAATAAGGGCACTGCAGAGGGTGTGCTTGAGCTCAGCCCCTGCACACAAAAGGTGATCATTCCCAGGTTGGATTCCAACAGGGAAATAGAGACTTCCAGCAACAGGAATCTGCTCTGCGCCTGATGCCACCTCTCAGCTCACTCGGCAAAGCAAGCCCTCCACCAGCCTCCCTCCCACCCAGCCCCACTGAGACTACATCTGCCTGCCCAGACTTAATGGGAGCAGGCAAGTTCTGCTGGCTTCAGCTTCCCAGGAACTGCCTAATTGCAGAGCAACACCATGTGCCACGGAGCAGTTTTGTTTGTCAACCTGAAGGGTTTTGTGTCAGTTCTATAAAACACAGGCAAAGTGCGTCCCGCACAGCATGGGACGGTGTGCAGCACAGTGATGTTGCCTGCACCTGGACACCTCTGGGACCCGTTACCCTTGCTGAGGGTGGGATAAAAAGTACTTTGTTTTGTGCCTGCATTTTTGAAAACTGAGAAGAGTGCTCAGGGATTGCTGAAGCTTGAGTTGATTAGCAGTTAATGATGTGTGTCCTGAGGAAAAAGTAAGATTAAATATTTTGCGTGTATTGACCAGGGCATTTTAAGCTTGAGATTTATAGCTATTTTGCTAGCATTTCATGAAGTGTTTAGGTCTGTTCAACTCTTGGTTACACAGCCGCTCAGTATTTTGAACACTCATTTTATGCAGATATAACTTAAACAACCAATGCTGTATGAAAGTGTGTAAGTGCATGTGTTGTAACTGCACATTAACTCTCAGAGAATGCTATTGAAAAACAGACACACAGGAGTAACTTCTTCAGCAACCCACAGATCTGTGCTGGAATGCTGCTGCCTCACCCCAGGGCCATCCCAGACCCAGCACCAGCTGCCTTGAGCACTGTACCTTCCAGTCTGGGAAGAATGGTGTGGCAAAGCTTGTCCTCTTTGCTTACTTCCTCTCTCTTGACTTGTCTCAGCTGGAGTTGCCTTACACTCAGTTTTGAGCACAGTACTGCACTTTCCCATGTGTTGCATTTCTGAGTTATGTTACCCATTTGTGGCCTCTACGCTGCAGCTGCATCCCAACGCAGTTGCCTTGGTGTCACCCCAGAGTGTTTCTCTCCTTGGCCCTTGGAATGTGGTGCAACTTTCCTGCAGGTGGCTACTATGCTTTTACTGCTTACCTGCATTGATGCTTTCCTTCCTAAAGACATACTTCTGTCACATTTCCTTCAGGAAATACCATCCATCCGTCCATCCGTCCATCCATCCATCCATCCATCCATCCATCCATCCATCCATCCATCCATCCATCCATCCATCCATTTAAAAGAAAGGCAAGAAGAAGGTGATGGCCTTTTCCAATCTCTTAGGAGAGAGACAAATTTCCTAGAGACTCTCAATTTCTAGGAGCTTGTCTCCATACCAAGATGAAGGTGTGCTTATAAAAATGTACAAGATCAACAGGGATACAGTGCAGAGGCTTCAGGCCTCACTAATGAGTCTTGGAAGGGCACTTGGGTTGCTGAGCTGTCCTGATTCCTGTTCACCATCCTTTCCCTTCTCCTGTAACCCAGGCCAAGCAGATTCAGTGAGGTATATATAGGTCAAGGCATACTACGTCCATAACTTCATTTTGCCTTGGAGATGTACTGCAAGATCAACACCTAACACATCATGCTTAGCAAATGTCAGCAATACAGTGCATAGCATGAGGGCCCTAACTTTTTTCCCTTCACTTGGCGAAATTTCCCTCACACAGTACCATGAGAGCAAAAAAGTAGTTGTTTGACAGCATATGAAGTGTAGTCAAACAGGCTAAGCTGAACAAAAGTTTCAGGTCCTACATGGCTATTGAGAGTTCCCAGTTAATTGAACACTCAAGTGACAAATGCACACAGCCACATTTGGACAGATAATCTGCTTAAAATCTACCTTTCTACCCCAGGGACACCCTAGGGAAATAATTTTTGTGCAAGTGAGTGGTGTATTTCACAATATGTAAAATTTATATCTCATGCTAAAAAAAGGCTAAAACTAGAACTGGCTGAAAGAAATGAAGCAACACATCTCTCAAAAGTTCCTCATTTGAATGTACAAAGTCATAAGTCTGTAGTGCATATGCACTGTTAAAACTTGTACGTGTGTGTTACACACACAGACAGAAAAAACAGAGTAATTAATATTGCTCAGTAGATGTTCTGTGTTATTACAGTAATTTCCGATATGGAGCTCATACTGATTTTGGTACCAGGATAGCTGTGTAAACCTTCCAACATTTTCTCCCCCCTCTCACCTTTTCCAAATGTGAAGCTAAACTTCTGTCTTGCAAGAGGTACTATAGGTCTGATTATAAATTGGCTCCTCAGCCTGACTTAGCCCACTCTGTGTGGCCAGGGGGATTAGCAGAAGTCAGCTTAAGTGATTTTTTTTTTAGAAGAAACAGGATGCATTGTATGTATGTGAGTCTTCCGAGGCAGCTTAGCAGAAACACAGCAGCGCTGCCGACAGGGATAATAGCACTGCTAATAGGTATGGCACGTATTCCAAATGCATTCAAAATACTGATGGCTCCAGCGCTGCTTTTCTTATTTTTCTGAGGGACAGACACCAATGAAAACCTATAAAATAATAGCTTATTTTCACTAACATCCTCTTGAAGGAAATGGGACTTAGTCTGGAGTTATCTGCTAATTTGGAAGAGAAAAGGTTTTTTTAATGCATTGTAAAACAATCATTTGAATTGCATTTAGCATTGGTTTTCTGTAAAAGTCTAAAGGTCGTGTTCCTGCTGCACTTTAGGACTGTATCTGGTGTATATCCAGATTCACAAATAGCTAAAGAATAAAAATTCTTTCTTTGGCAGCTGGAACAAAGTGTCTTAAGCAAAATCATGTGTTTGAATCTACATCCAGACATGGGTCTTACTAGTTCAGGTCTGGAAATTTCTTCTACAGTCAGACGAACATTGCAAGCCATATATTTTAAACAGAGCACTGGGCTTAATTTGGATTGCTTATCCATACAAAAAAAAAAGTTACACATATTCATAAAAATTATCCTTAGATCATTCCAACAGTAAAGTTTGAATCTAGAAGAATAAACTTTCATGGTTAAATTGATTTGGCTTTTTAGGAGCCCCCTTCTTTAGACAGACCTTTCAACCTCTAGAGCTGGGGATGGAACACTTCTTCAAGCAGCAAACTATTGTACATGTCAGAGCTTGAAAAGCATTTTGAAAGCAAACAAAAGTGAAATAACCTCAGATGTTATCACAAACTCCTGTCCTTTTGAATTTAAAAAATGGTTCATGACTTACTACGGATTTCCTGTGAACATGTTTATTGAGTGAGACTTTTACCCAGTATTTTGATGGAATATCAAAATTGTGGGTTCTTCTACCTGATGACTCTTTGAGATGCACAAATTTCAGGGGTCATATGGTAAGACTTTCTTCTTTGATTGGATGAATAAAACATCTTATATAAGTAAAAAACAAACACCACTAGTGAATGAGGTGCTTCTGGCACAAACACTTGGAAGATTACTCATTCATTCTTAAAATTCATGCCACTTTCCCACACGAGGGTTGTCACATTCTTGGCAGTGGTCCAAACAGCATAAACCATAATCTAGGACTAAAAGCAAATGAATGCAGGTCTTTTAGCTGCAAAAGATCAGATTCTAAAAAAAAAAAAATTCAGCCATTTCTATTAACAGTGTTTTCCATAAAACAAAACCTACTTACACAGATGGCAGCGTGTTAGTGCTGGGATATTTTTTTTAACCCTTAACTTCTGCATTTTATCTTCTTTTGTGAGTTTGAGTCAGACCATCAGTGTTAATTTCATAGAACTGTTTGTGTTCTAATTAAGCAATAAAGAGCAGAGCCTGTTCTGGGGATTAAGAGTAACTTGGAGTGTTGACACAAAGCTGAGAGCCATTAGTGACACCTGGCCATTAATTTCCCAGGAGATGCTAGTGCCAAACTCATCAAGGCTGTTTCTAACAATCCTTGCTGGGTTTTTAATGGGGAAAAACATATTTTTGACTTTTGGGAAGTACTGGAGGGCAGGCAAAATTACTACAGTTTGCCGTTGAGGAGATGACAAGAGTAAAGGGAATATGGATGGCTACAGCAATATCTGTAGAAAAATATTTTCATATTTTTTAACCCACACACACATTCCTAAATAAAGTAGATACTTAAAATAGATACCCATCCATGAGAAGAGATGGGAGGATGGGAGATATTTTCAGAGCTACCAACTTCCAGTACACCAAATTTCACTAGGTGAACCTAGCCGACATCCAAGCACCACAACATTTGCTATTTATCACTTTTAAAACCACTTCCATTGCTATTGCTTGATAACCATATAGAATAATGATATGAAAAGCTTATCCAATTAACATATTTATGCTTTACCTGGCAGAGAAAGAATGGTGGGTATACCCATTAAGTATTTTTGCATTCCTTCTGGAAATACATTAACCATTCTCATCCCTTCCCCCACCTCCTCCATGCTATTACAGCACCTTCATCAGAGACAGCCTTGCATCGCTTCTGGGAGAACACTTTCACTAAATTCTTACAGGATATTAATGGACGTTCCTGTATAGTATTGCCATATGAATGTTTCAATGACCTAGATAAATGTGCATAATTTCCTTTGTGTGTAATGGGCATGAGTGTTTAATTATGACAAGTTGTGACTTTTGTAGTTTATCTCTGCCCCCCAGGGAGCCCTTGAAAATGAAATTTCCTATTCCCTGGCATGCAGTGAGTGCAATTTTACAATAACCGTACACTAGGATATCACAATCCATGTTGCTTCCTCTTTTTTTTCCTCTACTTAGTGTATGCAGAGGAGTCCAAACACTGAAACTGGAGTTATGTGAGATGGTGAGTTTTTACACAAAGCAGAAAGTTGCAAATTAAAAGAAAGATTTAATGGAAAATGGGCTGCGAGACTGCAATCAGGATGACTTTTTTCTACAAGTCACTTAAATTACTGACCACATTAATTCTGAGGTTAAGTCCATTGGTTAAACTAATCACTATTAATCAATGAAGCTGTTAATCAAATTGCTGAGAGCGCAGGACCGAGTAAATTGGACAGTCAGATAATCTCCCGGGTTGACCAAGGGTGCAAAAGAGTTTGTGTCCCTCTCAGAAAAATTAGCAATGAGCTAACTAGTTTACATGCTGTTTGCAAATGATATCTACAACAATATCAAACCCTGCTATGCCTTATTTTTGCGGAGTGTTTTTAACCAGCTCCTGCCCTTCTGCCATATGCATGCTTTTGCCCCACACTTGCACCTTCTCATAGGTACATGGGCAAGAGATGATGGAAAAAGCTTGCAGTGGAGAGGTTTCCAGTGGAGGATTGATGGCCAGTGATTGTTCAGCCAAATCACTCACTATGCTTGCTTTGCACTACATGACTTCCTGCTGTTGTTTCTAGTTACAGTAGATAATAAAAAATGTTACAAAACCCTCTTAACAAGAAAACAAAACACAGATGGTAAGTTGAATGTAAAGTATCTGGGGATGGTAATCGACTCTGGCCTCAAAAGCTATTTTGTTCTGTCCCAGTTTTCTTAAGAAAGTAGGAAAGGGACAGCAGGAAATGCTGCACAAGTTGCTGGAGTGAACTTTGCCAGCTACCAAAAAAGAAGTCTGTGCTGGGAAGTAGCTGGGTCTGTTGAGGGGGAATACTAAGGGCCAATGTGTAGTGTTATTATCCTCTTATCTCTTGAGGCCTTGGTTGGGAGAGTGATCTATTCAGTATTCTTTGGTCAAACTGATAGCCAACTGTTTGAAGACTTGCACAGATACTTCTAGAAGAAAGAAAATGTGGTTATTATTTGCAATATAAATTCTGAAAATGAAACATTATTCAAGGCTTAAAGAGCACATGATGCCTAACAGAAAACTTTTAAAATCATGCCACTGAGAAATGTTTTTATCATGCAGCATATTTTAAGTCTTTCTTCTCCTTTGTTCTTTGCTAATACAGATAGTGAACCAGATCTGGAAATGAACTGCACAGTGTATGTTTGGTATAACTTCACTGCCCCCTTTGCTGTTTGTTTGCCTGCCTTTGCAGCCCAGTGCACAGAGATCCGCTGGGTTCAGTTTCATTGCAAAGGTCCTGCAATGAATGCACTCATCTGTTCCCAGGGCCAGCCTTGCAGAGTGCTGCCTGCTGAGGGAATATTACCCATTTGCTTGTGAGAACATGAAAACAGATAATGACAGATAACAAAACAGTTATGTCCCAGATCTTGTTGGCGAGCAAAAAGCAATGGAGCGTATCTTGGGGAAGATTAATGCTGAGATGCTTTAGTTTTATTCCCTGGTGTGAACTGATGCAGGCTGCAAGGGTTGCTGCAATTTATGCTGGCTGCTTGAGGCCTCCTTTTCCAGCAGACATGAATTTCACTGAGCAAGACAGCAGCTTCCACATTTGCTGTGTTGTGTGTCTTCAGACCTCCGGGGTCGGGATGGAAATGACTTACTGATGATAGATATCAGCATCTGCATTTGGGCACATATTTAGGGGTATCTTTCTGTCTCTTTTCCTCCATGGGGGCTGCCAGTATTGCCTTCAGGTGGTCCAGACCTTTTGCTCAGCAAAAGCAGTAGGAAGCAGAGTGGACTGAAATTATCTCAGTTGGTCAGAGGATGGTGCAAATAACACCAAGGTCATGGGTTTGATCCCCATATGGGCTATTTGCTTAAGAGTTGGACTTGATGATCCTTGTGGGTCCTTTTCAATTCAGAATATTCTGTGATTCTATGAAGTTGGAGGAACAAACAAGAGGTTCAACATATTTCTTTGCTCCTACTGACAGAGGCTATTCCTTTCTCACCAGACATATCCTGAAAGCACTGCCATGTCTATGAGTGGCTTGCCAGGGGACAATTTGTTGACAAACTGATTGAATGCAAGTCACAAGGGTGTCTTTGAAGTGTCTTTGAAGCGTCTTTGAAGCTGGCACGGATTTTGCCTTACTAGTTTGGGTATGGAAAATTCATGTCAGGTATATGGCAAAGCACTGGACGTAGCAGAAGAGTGAGTGCCTTTCATATTTTCCTGAGGACAGATGACATTTTACTGGCTTTGTGCGGCTGCAACAGCACCAGACTAGAATCCATAGTTATTTTGACAATGTGGGTGTTAGTTTAAACATCTACCTTACTGCTCTGGTGTTACTCACTACTTCCCAGTAACTCCAAAATATCAGAGTTCAACACACATTCTGGCTATGTGGCATGTTTTGGGTCCTGTTATTTGAGCATTATATGTCATTTTTGAGAAGCAGAAGAGATCTGAGTGCGGAAAATACTCACTGACATTCTGTTGCACTTGCCTGAAGGTGGCACCAAATTTTTCAATGGTAATGGTATTTCTGACAGTCACAGTAGACTCCTGTTCACCATGAGGCCAAGTAAGGGTCTTATCTGCCAGAGGGAACCTGTCAGGAGCTGCATGGAAGGTGATTACAGCAGAGGCTGAGCACTGCAATGAAATCCACCAGGAGCCTGTGACTCCTCTTAATCATGTTCTGTGCAATGCTATTTCATTGAAGTACCTAACACAGATGGACAAGTGGATTGGGACCCAGAAATTTTGCTCCTGTCAGTTTGTAGCAGGGCTTGCACACACTTGCGGCTCTTTGAACCCTGTTCAGGATGCCACAGAAATTACCCACAGAAAAGGTGGTTGGAAGGGAAATGGCCTCAGTACATTCAGCAAGGGCTGTGATACACACATCGAACACAATTTGTTAGTGTCTCTCAGCTTCCCTGCTGAGATAAGGGTCTGTTGCGAGGTGATGCTTCTGTATGAGTTGTGAAGGGTATTGTGCCCTGTGAGGATCAGTCTGTGATGTTGAGCTGTTGGAGCAGCTGTGGGAGAGTCCTATAGTGGTACTGCAGAGAGGCACAGATGCAAGCTAGTGCCAGCATGAACAAGGCTGACTCCATTTGTCCACTGTGGACTGTGAATTCCCCCATGAGATGGCACGTGTCACTCAGGGACCACCACAAGTGCACAGATCCCCTGCACATGAAAGGGTGATTGAGCCTCCTAGGAACACCAAGTTATGGACAAGCCACCCTCTCTGATGCCCCAGCACTGCCCACAGGGTGATGTCAGAAATGCCTTTTCATATTTCTTGTTAGACAAAACATTTGTGAGCCTGGAGTCAAGAAGGAAGCCTGGAAACAGAGAATGTGACCACATGGGGCCTAAAATGGCATAACAGGCCAAGGTGTGGAGGTGGAGTGAGCACAGCTCAGTTGATGCTGAGCTAGGAAAGAGAAGAGGGAAGTTTTGGTCTTTCTTCAGTAAGGCAAACCTGGGTAAGAAATGGCCATCAGAGAGTTCAGAGCCTGTTCCTGCAGGCACCAGCTCTGTACCTGCACAAGGCTTTATTACAAGCAATGGAAGCCCCTAGGTACTGCTGCAATGCACGGACCAGCCTTCCCTTGAACACAGGGTGAGTCTGCTCCTCTTGTGTCTTTGGTATAAAGTCTTTCTGTGTGCTTTCACATCAGCTATGTGAGGCTGCAGCAGCAGTGAGCTGTGTTAGACCTGCTGCATAGTGGTAGAAGGCCTGTACAACATGGGGGTCCAAGAACCTGGACCTCTGGGCAGAGCCCTCTCACACTCTATAGCACTAGTACAGCAGAGCTTTGTCACCACAGGACATGGCCAAAATGTCTTTGTGGGGGTTACCAATGAAGGCAGGAGGTGCATTTGGCCTCAGGCACAGGGGCAGATGACTGCAGACCTGACACCCATTCATATCGAGGACAAAGATTTGAACCTGGGTGTCTGATATGCTGTTACCTCACCGTTACCCTTCAGATTCCTTTTCTTTATCTCCTCTGTCATTTTGGATCTGTTCTCTCTGCCACTGCTGCCTTGACTCTGAAAAACATTTTAGACACAGCCTCATTAAAGCTGTATGTGCAGTTTGCCGTGCTCTGGTTGTTCTGATCAAAAAGCTGGAGGTTGTTGGAGAATTCAGAAACATTACAAGGAAGCATGGACTCGTGGCATTTGTTCATGAGGCCAGACAGTGGCTTAAAGCCTCACACCCATCCCCCAGGAGGCAGGTACTACTTTCTCCTCCTCCTCATCTGCTGCTCCAGTCTGCCAAACAAAGCACCTGGCCTGTTCCTTGGAATTGCCCAGTGCCATTAGAGCTATCGCCAGCTCTGCTCTCCTATGTACAGGTCTCATGGGTCCAGATCATAAAATTATAGCACTTACATGAAAAATACAAAGGTTAGCATGACTACGAAGCCCTACATTTAGTACTGTAGACTAGACATATATAGTCATGTATATATGTAAACAAAAACAGACCTAGAGTTTTGTGTTGTATATTTTCAGCAAAATCTGGTTGTCTCTCAGCAGGTTAAGAATTAGGATTATTTGTCTTGACTTTGCTTTTGAAAGCGTCACATATGTGTGTGTGTGTGCTTGTGTGTTTGATGAGGATAGCAGCACAGGCAAAGGAAGAAAATGATAGTGTGTGAACATGCATTACCTTCCCAGCAGGGAAGGGATTTGCCCCTGAGGGTCATGTCGACCTCGGGCATTTAGAGAGTGAGACACCTGGAAATTTCATGTTGAACAGCTACAGAGACCAGGAGGGATGACTGGAAGGGGCTGGATGTCCAGACGTCGCTGGGAAGCAGACAGCTGAGGAGCAGCACCAGGCAGCCCTGTCTGCTGCAGAGGGAGATGAAGCTGTGCATGCACACCCCTCTTCCCCCATCTCAGAAGGCTGTGATTGCCTCTGAAAGGAGTTATCAGGCCAAACACTCTGAATATTTTGCTGGAGAATACGTTTTACTTAATTGAGCGGAAAATAAAAATTACATGGACATGGAGGGTGTATAATAATGCAGAGATGGGGGAACATGTGCTTCTTAAAAAATAAAAGCCAGAAGTCCCATTGCTACATGCAGTACTCAGGGTATAAAATATTTGCATGCATTGCAATGCCTAGAGCTTGACATGTCTAGATAACTTTGAAGGTCTGTGTGATTCCCTTATAAAGAATTTAAGACCAATCTAGTTTGAAGCTAATTCCTTTTCCCTTAATTCCTGCTCAGCTAATAGGAAGCCAAAAAATAAAGACAGCACAACAGGTTCTGTGGTAGAGATACACCACATTTTCCCAAGATGACTGGACTAGATTTCTGATGTACTCCACTGACGTAAGAATAGCAGTATTTGGATAGCAAGGCTGTTGGACTTATTTGACAGCAAGACCGTGCACTTCTTCACAGGATCATGGGACTGCTGAGGTTTCACAGTACCTCTGAGTTTGTTTAGCCTAACCCACCTGTTCAATTGCCCCCTTAGGTAGTAAGTGTGTATTTCTCACCTTGCAAGGCTTTAAACTCTAGCAATAAACGAGCTGAGAGGGAGGAAAGAAAGACACTGCCCACCAATTTGCAAAATACATTAATTTTTCTCTTCCTACCAGAAGGATGAGAAGCAGACAGAGCTGATTTTGTAATCTGAAAAACTTATTATGTCCTAAGGATTCATTTGAGGATGAAATTCTAGCCATTCCTTAAAATACTATAAGCCATACATCCCAGTGAAGTGTGTGCAGCGAGCTGTATTCCATGAATGAAAGCAGGGCAGTGCCGACTCTGGACAGGGGGCAGTACTGTTCCTCTGCTCCAGAGCCTTTGATAAAGACACGGCCTCGTTTTTTCCAGTTCTTTCCTGCATAATAATGCTCTACGTAAGTCCTTGAAGTGCTCCTACATCTATTCCCAAGTAATAACCATGCATTGTGTGTTGTCTGTCTGAGAGCCGGCATTAGGGAGAGACCACCCTGACCATTCATGGTGTGGCTCTGCAGGGAGGCTGCATTAACATAGCTGGGGGGCTCTGGGGGCCTGAGTGCCCCTCTGCTGTGGTCTTCAACTAAACACACTGACACTGCATTAGGAGGGCTCTGGGTTTTTTGCATTTCAACTTCTTTATCTGTTTGAATGCAGATATACCTTTCATTACATCCTCTCACATTCAGACTGTCATGATCCATTTTCCACTGTGTGCATCCAGATGGCTTTTACAGGTTAGATTTCTCCTGCTGATTTTTTTTTCAATACAAAGATGTCACTGTTTACTTTAGCACTAAGAGTGCTTAACTAGGATATTATTTTCTGCTGAAAGTTTTACTTTCCTAATCATGGCTGCGTGACTTTCACAGACACATCCTTGGCCACTGAATAGTGGCTCAGCAGCTTGGCAGTTGCCTCCTTTCCTCCAAAATATGCAGCCTGCTGTGGCTGCTCATGGAGACTTCATGGATCCCAGTCCTCCCATCACCTGCAGCATTGGAGCAAGAGAGGGGCAACTCTTTTGGCACACAGCTGGAGCTCCCAGAGCACATTCTCAGTATCACAGGGCCATCATTTACTACCAGGTTGTGTCTCCTGCTGGTGGCATGGGAAGCTTGGCAGTTCTGCCTCCCTGCCAGAAGGCCCATCAGCTGAAACCCAGCATGGAGTATGTCCGAGGAAAGGGTGTTTGTTCTGGTTGTGTCCTCCATTAAGTAGTTAGTGAAATGTATGATGCATTCAGCTTTTTTCATATTACACTCTGTAATTGTATTAATAAAAGGTATTTACCCTTCATTATTTTCATTCTCCAGAGGATTACTGAAGACAGGATATAATTAATCCAGATGCTCATGTGAATGGAGGGAGGTTGTGTGCAACAGCCCCTGCCTTCACTAAAAGTAATTGCACACATTCACCACAGTCCAACCTCTATGGCATTTTAAGAGGAGCATGTCTAATTCATGAAAGGGAAGAATTGGTTATTATCAGTATTATCTGTAGCACTTTGGCTTAATTAAGAGTGTTAAAGAAAGATAAAAGGTAGGAGAGAAATGCAGGAAGATGAAATTATTTGCCCAAGGTCACAGAATGGAGATTAGCACCTGGGTCTTTACTGTCCCAGGCTTGTGCCTTGTCCATTAGATCAGGCCTCCCAAATTACCCTTCTTGATGATCAAGTATCTTGAACACCCATGTAAACCTCTCAAGAAGAAAAGCAGAAATGTCTCAGCATAGTCAGATAAAATTTTAGGACTGCACAAGACATCAGTGGAATTAATTAAAAAGAATATTTATTGAAAAGCAATGTTAAAAAGGAAACACTCATGCTTTAAAGCAGTCAAGGCAATGAAACCCTTGGCTTCAGTTTGGAACTCATATTTTTGTAAAACTAATCAATTAGATCATGCTCCTAATTTAGAGTACTTAAGCTTTCAGCTACATTTCTGAGCTAGGGACAGGCTTTCTAGGATTCACAGCTTCTGAAATAAAAATAATTGGTTTCTAAGGAATGTAAAGTGCCAAGGAAGTAACCACTTACCAACCTATTCATCCAGGAGCAGTTCAAGGAGCAGCTTTACATATCTGGGCATCTGCAAGATTAAAAAAGATACAGTTCATTAGCAGACAAGTTAACACTCAGGTTACAGCCAACAGGACAATGCAAACTTCTTGGGTATTTTAGTAAGGATGCAAGCATGAGCATCATTCCTTCTGAGCAGCTCTCGTTCAAACAAGTCCCTTGGCTGTGTGCTCTGCTCAGTCCCCCTCCCAGTTCTCCAGGAGGCCCTGTCCACTGAAGCAGCCAGTGCCTCTGCCTTCTCCCCCACCCTACCCCCACCCCACAGGAGATGCCAAGGGGCTGCTGAAAAGACTAAACCCCGGGCCTGCAGCCAGCTCCTGTGTCCCAATATGACACGAATGAACAACACAAACACGCTGAGATGTCTAAGGCAAAAAAAAGGGGGCAGTTTCTTTCTAGATCTCGATATTTATAGATTTCTAAAAGTGACTAAGGATTGGAGGGTGAAATTGCTGCTTCTCAAACTACACTGGTCAAAGCAACAGTCAATCAACTTTCTCTTCTTAGTAGAAGGAATTATAAACAAAAAGAAGCAGTTATACAAACAAAAATTATTTACATGAAAACTCTGAAAACTCTAATTCCGAGAATGTAAACTGTCAAAAAGCTAAAAAAAAAGTTTAAAAAAACAAGGCGACGCTCCTGTGTCCTTCCAAAACAACATGGTGAAGGGAGCAATTGAGGGATGGAGGCCTGGTCCTGACAGCAACCTCAGCATGAGCAGTAATGTCTAAAAAATCGGTGTTATTCTCAAATATCTTCAGGGAAATCCAGATGTTAGTTTTTCAACATGTTGCTTTGTTGAAACAAAACTTCTAGAGGTGAAACTTGCCACTTCTGAGCTGGAATTTCTGCCCAAATGGTGGAGGAGCTCCAGAATAGCCAGAGGCCTGTTCAGGACGATGGCCTGGGAGACTGAGATTATTTGTAGCTGATTATGATGGAGTCAGCTATAGTGTACCCAAGCCAGCCTAAAGGGGCTAATCCAAAGTGCCTATGGAGACAGTGGGTGTGATTCGTTTGAAATTGCCACATAACTCTAAGTGAGCTGGATAGTTAAGGTACTATTTGCAATCATTTTGTGCTTCTGGGCCACCAGCTGGGGTCCTACTGTCCCTATGGCATCTCAGCTGATGACAAACACTAATGTTTAGAGAAGAGTGGAGCTTCTTGCTGCCTTTTAGACACTTTGATGAGGATAAGAGAGACCATGTCAGTCTGACACGCCGCTGTGGGCACACCTATCTCTCAAACACAAGCTCGTTTGATGTGCCTACCTTGGCAAGCCCTGCTGCCCAGCAGGGCCAGCAGTTTGGGTGCAGCTTTCTATTGACACAGCTGTGAACCCCACCCTTTCTGGCAGTGAGGCAGATCCTGTTGGGCAGGGGCTCTCCACAGCACAGCATAGATGAATCCTTTGTTTCCAGCCTCTTGTTTGAATCAAGTGAAGCGAGGCCCTGAACTTTGGCCTCTCATATCCCAGGCACCACCCACACTATCACATCTTTGCTACTGCAGGCTCTCTGGAGAGGCAAATCACCTCTGGCACTCAGGAGGTACAATCCTAAACCCCACTGGCCACTCTACGAAGAACAACTGTCTGGTGGTTCCAGCTAAAGGTGTTCTGTGCCATCTGAGTGGGATGGGTTGGTCTGTCTTGATCCTATGGAGTCAGTGGAAAGGATCCATTAAAATTTATCAGGCTGTGGAATCCCATCAGGTTTTTAACTGGAAATGCAAAAGAAAGCACAAAGAGTAGGATTCACATGGCCTGTTTTTAGTGGGTATTTAGTCTAAGTGACTGCCAAGGCACTCTATACCATGTGGGAAGGCAAGTGCCTCCAGGGGTTAAATCATAATGTTTCTCTCTCTCTTACATTATTTTTAATGCTTAAATGGCTATCTGCTTCAGGGGAGGGGCAGAAGGCAGGTGATGGGAAAGTTCATTTGAAATATAAATCTCCTATCTAATGGGCTGAGTGGGCTAATTCCCTGCCCTGCTAGAGCAGCAAGACCACAGCTCTTCCATCTAATGCCTCACCACCACAGTGTAAGCAAACACTGCCCTTAAGCCTGCTATAGCCAAGCTGCGTGACAACACTGAAAAGCCCACAATTCACAGTCCTTTATTTTGTATTATCAGGATTCAGTTCTTGCTTGAATTTAATAGAAAACAGATTTGAGTCCTATAAGACTGCAATACCAAGCTATACTTCAGTGCTTGTCTCTGGTTTTGAGTACTTGGTGAATGTTTTCCTCCTCAGAGAGTGGATTTTAAAATCTAAAACAAAGAAAACTTAATTTGAAGTTTAATGGGTTAAGCTGAGAACTGGGGATTACACTGACCTTAAAAAAGTGATAAAGGAATTACACTTTTCCTTAGACGCTTGAGCTAAAGATTCATTTTATCATTTCCACCCCTCCCAAAAGATGTAAAACTGCTTCCTGATATTCTTTATAGCTGCCATCTCAGATACACATACACCCAAATTTTTATATTCTTACAAGGTCCAAGGCTTCAAAACTCAGCAGAAAGAGACATGGATAACCCAGCAGACTCTCCTCAGGAATCAGTTTTTAAAGCCCTACCTTTTGCAAAAATCCACCTGAGTCAAAACATTGTAAACCATTTGAAATTGCAGTAGGTACACAATGTGCAAGTATTAATCTTGCCTAGGATTTTGATTTTCCCAGATGTGCTTGTGTGTTTCTTTGCCAGAGCATCATTGTATTCCCATGCTTCTGGATTAAGTTTTATTACACTTCTTTATTTCCAGAATTAATTTCTTCAAGGCGCTTGAAGCGGGCATGGCAAGATTGTCAAACAAGTGTTTGTGTTATGCAGAGTTCTGTAATACTATAAAGTACCTCAGATATCTAGATACTAAGCACTGGGCACCTTCAGCCACAAAGCAGAAACCAGGCTGTTGCTGCAAGGTGAATGGTGAACAAAGGATTTATAGGGAAACACTGGAGATGCAGAGTGGGCAGCCAAACATACACTGAATGGAGAGAAAAACGATGGAGGTACATGTTTCTTCCAGCTAGCACACAGGGTAGAGGTCTGACCTCACTGTGCCTTGCCCAGTCCTGACCTTTCTGTTACCATGGAGTTAGGAGTGCATGATGGACTGTGTCTGAAGGAAAACAACAGTCAGTCTCTCCTCCAAAACAGTCAAGAGCCTCAACGTGGTAGTGTCTATCCTAGGTGTAGGAAAAGAGCATTAAGGTCCTCAACCTTGCTGATTGAGAACAAGGGCGTAGCAAACCCAGCTCCTCATCATTGTTCATGAGTGCCCTTAAAGCCAACTCACATAGTTTTCCTTTGGAACACTTCATGATGTTAGAATAGAGGAAAAGTAGGGGATTAATGGCAAGCCATCCTACCGCTCTTCAAAATGAACCACATGAAAGCCACCTGGTGGCTTTCTTTGGCAGGGTGGCTGGCAAAGAAAATGCACAATAGCTGTAGTAGATGTCAAATTTACAGTTTTTCCTGTATTTCTACATGCTACACTCACAAGAATACTAGGGAAACATGAACTAAATGGTGCCCTTGAAAAGGAGATACATATCTGGTTAACAAACTTACTTTAAATCAATAGATAGCACTGAACAAAGACAGTGAAAAATACCACACCTGAAGGAAAAAACCTGCAGCTTCTATATCATATGAAAACAAATTGAATTATTGATAAGTGATCTAAGCATTAGCAAGTGATGCTCCTTAGCTGCAAAAATCCCTGTCTTGTGTCTTGTTAACACATGACAGAAGAGACCATTATATCTTTCTACCTGACTGTGGCAAGACCTCAGCTGTTTCCAAGCCTGGGAGATTCAGGTAAAGAAAGATAGATACATTGCAGAGTAAACAAAGAGCAAAAAAGAAAGTTGTGAGACATCTGGGAAGTTCAGCATGGGTGGACAGATGGATGGCTGAAAGGGAGGGATGGATGAAGGGAATGGAGGGAAGAACTGAGTAATTTGTTTCCTGAAAATGAATACTGAAGAAAATAAAGGAACCTTGAATGTCTTAAAATGTGTTTAAACTTGCTGTTAAGTAGGATGTTGTTCATTTTTTCCAACATGACCAAAGGCAAGACAAGAAATTATCAGCTTAACTTGCAACATGAGAGATTTAGGTTAAGTGCAATGATTGTTAAGAATTGGCAAGGGCTACTGAGACTGTGGAGTGGTTTAGAGCTACACAAGACACATCTCTCAATAATGGATATTCACTCCAGCCTGAGGACAGGAGGATGGATTAAAATTAGCTGACCTCCTGAGATTTAAGCTAAGCCTACCTTCGTGTGATTCTACAAAACGAAAAACAGGCAGTTTGCAAAAGAGATGTCATCTCAAACCAGTATCTCTGAGGGATCCTGCTCTTCCACTGTTGCTATTGGTTGATAGTGTTTTAGACCAATTACTTGCATCTGCACTTATTTACACAAGTTAAGCAGACATACAAAGCAGCATGTGATGGGGATTTTTTTCAGTGTAGTCTTTGTTTTAAGCCGATCAATTAATTTGCTATCTAATCTCTCTTCCCCTTCTTCCCTGGGATTAGTTTAAATATTTGAACATGTTAATAAAGAATTTTAAATAAAAGCTAGAACATATTCCATTGTAAATCTCTTTGTTTTGCAGAAACATACTTTGACATTTTGTCAGAATTAAATGGCTTTTCCCAGGTACTTTATCTAGTGCAGTTTTAAAGGCGAGGTCTTGTTGAAATAAGAAAAATGTACACAAAAGTATGGAAACCCCCTTCTGCATGTCAGGATAGAGCTCCTGCCTCTGAATGGAACTTGGAATTTTATTTCAGAAAAAAAAAGCTGCGTTTTTCTTGAACAATAAAATTTTTTCTTTTTGTTGCACAGGGGATGTGCAAGGGATTTCTTTCAGAAGGGCTTATAGAAATGCTTACAGAGGATACTAATTTTTTAACAATTTTTTTTTGTTGAGTCTTTGAAGGAATAGGTTACTCATGTTCAAGAACTCTGCAGGTCAGATAACGAAAAGTAATTAAATCATAACCCATGATTTGATAACCATAATCTGATAATCTCTAGGAAATGCAAAAATGCATTCAGTATGTGCTCTCACATGGCTCTTCCTGGAGTGTTACAGATCCAGGTACAGCATGTCTTCCTACAAAAAAGAAAAAAAATCAACAGTCCCTACAAGGTACAGTGAGATACTATTGAAATTAAATTCAGTGGAAAATATATAATGATATACTGATTGAATGCTTGCTACTAGATTTGAAGGCACTGCTTGCAAACCCAGCAGTATTTTCAGCAATTTCTGTTCCACTGTGTCCCATCAGTGTCCCTGTTCGTAGGCACCAAGTGTGTGTCAGACCATCGTGATTATCTGCTTGGAGCTTAAGCTGTCAAGCACACATGATTGTTTGAAGTTTGCATATTCCTTGCCCTTTCTTGCTGACAGGGCCTTTCATATACAGTGCTCTGAGGTCCTTCTGTTTCTGGCTGCAGCAGCTCTGAGGGCCAGAAGGCAGTTTGAGCCAAAGGCAGTGAACTGTGGGTGTGCACACCTTGGTATCTGAATGGACATGAGGCTCCTGCACTCCCATTGCAGGTGGGAGGCATCCAGGGTGGGAGGGAGTTAGGTAAACAGGGCTGTCCCATGTCCCCTGAGATGCATGAGGTCTAGACCTCCCCTCATGCTGCCACCCCAAAAAGGCACCCTTGGCCATGTCTCCTATGTCAGCCTCATCTGAACACTCTGGTCATCCCAGGGAGTCCAAACTGGCACAAGGACTCCAAGTTTAAACTCTAGTGTATAATCTGGAGAGGAATTCATCTGAGCTGCTCATGCTGTCTCCTTCACAATGAGGCACATTGCTCCCCACCCCCGCTGACTGGATCTTCACTAATGGAAATTTAAGCACCCAGCACTGATGTAGAGACCTACCATCAGAGTCCTTAACCTGGACCCAGTCCCTGCTGTGCCTTTGAGATTTCCCTGTTACTGTGTGAGCACTCAAAGATAATTGCTATGGCTTCTGAAATTACCCCAGCAACCCCTTTCAGTACTTCTGTCAGACGCTGCCTGTTCTGCTGACTGGAGGACATCTAAATGATCTAAATGTTCTTCAACGTTGGGATTATTTTCGATAAAGGCAGAAATTGAATCGCTGATTGTCTTCCAAAGAAACAGGAGCCTGGTTATGACTGGTACACAAATAACAAAAGGAAGCCTTTTGAAATGAAAATTAAAGCCAAGACAGTTACATATCTGCATTTTTTTTCCTTTTTTTTTTTTTTTTCTTTTTTTTTTTTAATTAATAGTAGCTAAGTTTCCAGGATGTCTTTGTACACTCCTCCAGCCATTTGTTTTTGCTTCCTAAAAAGCTCTGTGTTGTTTCTCTCCATTATTTAGCAGTTGCTGTTTTCCAGAACAGAATGGCTGTGCTTCAGGTTTTGGCAGGAACAATCCCTTTTTCTATGCTTCATGCTGTTTGTGAAATGCTTTGGGAAACTTTCCACTGAAAAGCATTGTGAAAACACAAGCTTATTATTACTGCAGTGGGGAATAACAGGTTCGGCTGTCGATTCACTCTGTGAGCAGGTGCCAAAATCCTGCTGGGAAATACTGATGGATTTTGCTGATTCACTGCTGCAGATGGGATGTGTTAGCTGGGCTCTGTGTACCAGGGGGCTGCAGGGACCTGCCTCAGCTCTGCTTAGGAGTCTGGAAGTGGGACAGTGAGCAAGTCTAAGATTTATACTACAGTAGTACATAAAGGACAGGTTTTCAGAGACCAGCTCTCAGAAAAGTGGATGGCTTTCAGCCTTCCTCAGTGCCTTGGAGCTCTGTTTCGAAGCAAGCTGAGAGAGCCATCTGCTTGCTGACTGCTAGAGAGCCGAGCAGTGTTTGTCTCTCCTCCACCTCCCTGTAATTGTTTGCAGCATGCTGAGCTTATCCCACCTCTCTGCATGGACCCAAGGCCAAAGTTTAATAGATCTGCAGGTGCTGCACTTTGCAAGGCCTGAGTGCCTCACTCCCTCCATCCTTGGCACAGGGTTCTGGGCTGTCTTGTGAGGGCAGAGGATGCTGCAGGGGGAGGCAGGCTGAGATGGCTGGAGTCTTGAACATGGCAGGGTCTTACACACTAATGTGACCTCTGCAGAGCAGATGTGAGGAGGCAAGGGTGGCTTTGTTGTATAGCAAGTAGCACATCTGAGCTGAGCGCCACTGGCAGTGACCAATGCCAGGCTCTGCCCCCTCTGTGAAGTCAGGACCCATGGAAATTGTTGGCAGAGCTGGATGTTTGCTCATAGGTCTTGCTGGACACCCTCCCACCCATTTCTGTTAGACTGGATGCGACATGGTCAGCTCTGGAAGAGTGAGCCACAGACAAAAGCAGCAGTGAACTGTTATACCCCACTCTTTAGGCAGCCCACACTGCTAAATTCCCAGGGACTGAGTGTAAGGAAGGGAGAGCACTATAAACACATGCAGGGATGTCATATCCCTGATTCCTGGATATGTGTAGAAAATGAGATTTGATAGAGAAATGTGACTTCCATAGTACCCTGGGCCCCGCATAGCACTACAGTCTCAGCTGGGCTGTTGTGCAGGGCTGAATGTCTGTGCTACCACTCCTGGTACTTGAATAACTCCTGTAATAGATGGAAACCGTGAACATTTGGGAGGGAGAGGCTGGCCAGCCTTGCCAGTGAAGCTACAGCTTTCTCTAGTAGATGTGCACATGAGCTGAGAGCTCTGTGGGTATGTGAGGTGCTCTTGCTGCTGCTGGGTGCTGCTGACTCCTGCATCCTGGGGCTGGCACTGCCATGGATAGTGTCCTACACCACAGGACACACCAGCACCTGTACACTTGCTTGGTGTGACTGACCCCAGAGTGTGCCTGCATGCTCAGGGCAGCTTGTGTCACCTTGTCTGCCCATTTTTGCCTTGAGCATTGTCACTTCTGTCATGCAGTGCATCCCTGGAGCCCTGGCAGGCCCCACTCCTGTCCCTCTGGCAGGCTGAGCCAGAGAGCACTGGGACCTGTGGCTGGGGGCAGCTGAACTGAGGTGCTCAGAGCATGGGGATAGCTGTGCTGGGGAGCAGCAGCAGGGGCCTGCCTTGGTGGTCTTGACTGGTTCTGCTCTTGCTTTTTTTCTTTCATAAGAGTCACTGATCCCTCCTTGTCTCCCATGAACAGCCCTCCAACCCTGACCATGGAGCACATGGCTCTGTCATGGCTCTCATGGGATGTGCTATGCTTCCTGGGCTCTTGTGCAGCTCCCCATGTTTGACTGGGCCACCGAGGGAGGCTTTGGGCTGGGAATATGCCCTGGAAAGTGGCAGGCACCTCTGCTATGCATGTATAGCTCAGACCCAACAGCAATGCTTAGCAAAAGCACCTGTGGAAAGGGCTGAGGTGACAATTGAATAGCAGATCTGGAAATGTCAATGTGTCTCCAGAGGGTTGTGAAACGCTGTCAGTATCTTTTCCAAGGTGCAAGGAAGAGAACTGATGATATTTCCTCCTCCTGTGTTGTTGAACTGCTAGTGGGACTGGTGGTTTGCCCCTAGGTGACGTTGCTTCTTCTGTTGTCCTCCCACATGGGCCTCCAGGGGACCTGGACAGCTTGGGTACTCCCTGCTGGCACCCAAATTGTCCCAGGAGTGCAGTACTTTGCCCCTGGCTCTTGTGGCAGACAGCCTTTGCTGGCCCATGCCCCTCTTTGCATGGAGAGTGAGTAGTAGGAGCTGCTTCAGGAGAGTGGATGAGGCTCAGAAATGCTTCAGGCAGCCTTTCTGCTGAACAGGTGTGCAGATAGCAGGGACAGCAGGAGGAGAGGGTGTCAGGCAAATAAGAATCAACAGCCATGTAGATGAGTGCTGTGTCAACACAGGAACTGCATCCTCACTTATTACTCAGCATTGTAGAATGTACTTTAAAAAGAATTTAAAAGGGAGGAGGAAAACTGCAAAAATCAGTTTAAAGGATCTCCCTTAGTGTGATATTTCTGGACTTAAGGTACTCGTTCCAAAGAAGGCTGTGACAGTATTAAAAAAAAAATCCTTTGATTTTAGCAGTAAGATTGTTACCTTTGTCTCTTAATTGATTCTGAAGACAGAATCTGCATTACCAACATTAATGTAATCTGGTAGAAGTAGACCTAGAAAAGGTAATAAGCATTCATTGGCAAGAGAAAATCCTACAAAAATGGGATTTCCTTACATTAGTTAAGTTTGTCACTTTTCAAAGGAAAAATTGTAATGCAGAAACATCCAGTAATTCCCCCAAAGTGTCATGGGCATGTCTCAGCTCTTCAAGTCTCCTTCACCTGGCAGTTCACTCTCCCTAACTCTCCTTCACATTTCTTCACATGGATGGAGGAGCCAGCCATATTTTCACATCTTGAGTATTCCACTTTTAGCAGCCATTTCCTCTTTTTTCTTGATAAGGTAGCACTTTTCTTGCTCTGTAATTCCATTAAGAAAATGTACAAGCCTAATAGTTACTAAAAAAAAGTGACTAAAGCTATCCTAATGTTTTTATGGACTCATTAAAGGTCTTATTAATATTTCTCCATATTGGAAAAAATCTAATTTTTTACTTGTGACATAATCAGGAGCTGTACCCTAGTTTTCAGGGATGAGGCATTTGCATGTTAACCTTTCCTTCTGCTTTGAACAACCATTCTTATGAACTTGCTGAACTACAAATCAACCCAGGGCTGTCAAAGGAGGCTCGTTTCTCCCAGGGTCTGTTGAACCCTCTCTTCATGCTTTGAACTGTTTTTCTGCATAGGTGAACTGGAACCAAGGGGCCTTGTGGAAATGTGCCAGGCTAATGGCACCTTAATCCTTCCGTCTCCGGGCTTCCTGTGTCCTGGGGCTCTCCTGTGCCATGGTGGGACTTTGAGACCAGTGATAGGACCCAAGGGAACAGCATGAAGCTGTGGCAGGGGAGGTTTAGGTCAGATATCAGGAAAAGGTTTTTCACCCAGAGGTGAACAGGCTCTCCAGGTAGGTGGTCACAGCACCAAGCCTGGAAGAGTTCAAGAAGGTTTGGGACAATGCGCTCAGGAACATGGTGTGACTCTTGGAGACAAGATGTGCAAGGCCAGTACTTTGGTGATCCTTTTTAGTCCCTTCCAACTCAGGACATTCTATAATTCTATGATCATGGTGGCAAGAGTTAGAAAGGAGCTCTGGGAATAATTTGGATTCTGGAGTTGCCCCAAGACACCCGTATGTCAGCCCAGCACCCAGCGTGCATCAATGGGAGAGCCACAGGGGAAGAGGCTGTAAACTCTACTGCTGGGATGGGGCTGGAGATGATCCCTGCAGCCTACCCCACGTTCCAGCATTGGGAAGGGAGGTGAGTACCCACATGTTCCCTACCCAGGGGTGATAAGTAAACTTTTAATTGGTGCGGTGACAACAGCTAGCAGCTAAAGGAAAGCAGTAAAACTACAAGACCATAAAAGCAAGGATATAGTGAGTGATTTACAGCACACTGGATCTGCTCACCACTTACTGGGGCTGCAGCATGAGCGGGTGGTATTAATGTGTGAATGTTAACCACGGTGTTGCACACAGCACCCCAGCACTCCTGACAGCCGTGCGTGAGTTATTTCAGAAACGCACGGCATGTCTCTCCCATCCTGATGCATCTCTTAACAATGATACTTCATAAATCCCTCGTTTATAAATTCACTGCCAATGGAGGAAAAAAGTGTCAGTCTGTAATCTGTTGTCATGGAAATAGTTGGGAAGTTCGATGTGCAGAGATGCATAACTGGGACGGGAAAATACAAGCGGGCCTGTCTTGATTTTTTGCCTCTTGAATTCCTCTGCTCTGGAAGTAAAGGTAGAGGTTACATGAAAGACTCAGGGAGTTGCATTTACTTTCTGGACAGATTCGTTTCGCTAGCCAAGAAAACTACAGCCAACTTAATCCTGGTGAATTTGCTATAGTGCAGCACTGCGTTTTCTCTTGGATGCTGCTTCTCACCTGCCTTGTGCTTTCTGCCTGGGAACAAAATATCTTTTATAAAAGAATCACACACAAGATGAAAAGTGAGACAAGGACAAGCAAAGATAAAATGAAAAATAAATGTTAGAGGAGGTGAGTACAGAGAGGCAATATTCCATTTACACTATCACGGAGGTTTTAATTTCCTGAAAATATTTTATATGCCAGGCAGGAACATGCGTGAATGGCAGTCACATTATCAGGCCTCTTATCAACCTTGATTTTGCTCAGCCTTACCTGAATGGATTATTTTTTCAATAGTCCAGTAACTAAATTAAAAAAGAAAAAAACCCCATACTTTGGTTCAGGATAACATATGATTGTTTTTTTCATTATTTCTCAATTCAGGCAAATTTTAGAATAAAAACATCCTCTCAAAATAATGCATTGAAACAATTTATTCTGAAACTGTCGTAGCAAAATATCAAGGAGGTATCAAAATTGTCTCACTTCTACATTTTTCTCCATTTATCCATAAAATCTAACACCAGTCAGTGCATATTTCTCATTGGAAAGTGAATTTTTCATTTGTTCTACTTACTATTCATCAAAACAAATCCTGTCTCCTTCTATTGTAGTTATTTAATACACACTGAGCTGCCATTCTGCCTCTGCAGTGATAAATCCTTCATCCCCTTTTATAGTGGCTCCATAGGGACCAGCAAGATGCAAAGACTTCTTTTTTTTTTTT
>WAAE01003773.1:88590-149262 GCA_013400495.1 Nicator chloris | reverse complement strand
TTTTTTTTTTTTTTGAGAAGCACTAGGAGGTCAATTTCTTGAGGGGTGCTGGGACATGGAGGCTGGGGTCACATAGGTGATGTCCACCTGGGAGTGCTGCTGATTAGCAGCGTGTCACAGTGTCACAGAGGGGACAGCACCATTGCCTGCCTCCCTCTCCCGGCACTGTCTAACAGCAGAGCTGGAGGACAAGATTTATGGCTCTGCAGAGGATTTTGCATCATGGGACATGGGCAGGGGCTATCCCAGGCACTCTTCTGACTGAGGCATTGTCACTTAGCCCACCAGTGACAGCAGAGACCCAGAAGAAACATGTTCCTGACAATTTCAAGTTGAACCTCAAGCCTGGACTTGTGAAAAGGGGAGGTCTCATTGAGCCACACAGCATGGGCTGAGTTTCGTCCTTATTAAAGGGATGAGAATGCAGTGGGACCACTAGCCCCAAATGTGGCACCAAAGCTAAGTGGCCCTGCTAGATCTGACCATTTGAGAAGGGGAAAGTGAGACCCACATGCCTTCAGCTCCCCTGATTACCCATCTTTTCAAGAATGTTTGGCTCTGATGCAAACCCCGGAGCGCACCTTCCCTCCAGTTTCTATTAAACACTTCAGCTTTTCCATGGAAAGTTTTCATATTGTATTAAATTTAAATCCACCTGGGTTTCTTTCTGGTCAGTACTTTAGTACAAGGCTTAAGTAATCAATATATAATTTTCACCAGAATTTCTTTTTCACACCTATTTTCCCCCCTTGCCCAGTCGTTGTTATGCCATCACCAACTAACAGCCTGATTGTGCTCCCTCCTGCCATGATTTATGTCTAGGATAAAACACAGAAAGAAAACTGCTTTGGAAAAGCTGACCTTGAAGTCCCAGTCCACAACAGTTTTCAAGAGTTTTCTTTTTTTTCCTTTGTTTTTTTTTTCTTTTTTTTTTCTCTTTTTTTTTTTTTTTTGAGGAGATCAGAAAAACATAAATTGCAGTATATCTTCAAAGTGTTTGGGGTTGTTTGCCACATGACTCATACCGACTTTAATGGGAGTCACATGCTAAACTCCCATGCATGCAACCCTTGGAAAGTTTTGAAGTGCCACTGCTTTGCGCAAGAGCCCTGAATGAAAAGCTACTTTTGTTTTCCTGCTCCACAGCACTGGCATTGCCCAAATCCCAGCCCTCCAGTAGTAAAGTGCTGGGACAGAGTGAGAAAAATCCAGCTGGGGAGGCAGCGTTTCTGCCAGGCTTCCCTGACTCCTGCATGCCATCTCTCCCCACCTGCTAGTGCAGCAGGCAGGTGAAATCAATGCCTAGGAAACCCTGCCAGAGCCCCCTGAAAAAGAGACAGGCTGATGATGGGTCTGGCACTGAAGTATTTACATTACCTCTCCTGTTACTTGTGCCTGCCAGTCAGCTGCTCTCTTTTTTGCAGGGTTACATGTATTTTCAGTGATGCCTGTCTCTCCCCTGGTAGTTCCCAGTGAAGCTTCTTGTTATGGAGCCTTGAAGTCATTGGCATTATCTTGCCATCTTGAAATACAGCAATGTAGCTACCATTGGGAAACAAAGGCGGAATTATGTTTTTTTCTTGAGAAAAGAGCTTGTCTGGCAAGATGTAGGGTTCTTCCAATTTGAACAAGAAAAGAGAAAAATCTCCTGCCCTTCCCCACCCGCCTTCCCTGGAACAGGTCATGTATTAGTCTGCTGTCAGGTCAAATGGCTGAGTGTGATTTAGAGGGATAAAAACCGTGTTAAAGCAAACTACGAGCAGATTGTTCCAAGTGCATACATGGCTAATCCTTGCCTAGGACTAAGCAGCCTGGGCACTGCCGATATGAGAACCTCTCCATGTTTCTTTGAAGTATGGGCAAGTATATTAAAGTGTGAGGAAAGCACCGACTCCTTCAGGTGGTGATTTGTGTTTATTGGCTGTGATTTTTATGAGTTGGGGAAAGAGGTAGAAATGCCAGCGTATGGTAATTGAAATGTATGGGGTTGGTGTAAGAGACTGTTTCACCACCAAGGGAAGGTGACAAAGCCCTTTCAGAGGAATGTTTTTCAGCGTTCACTAATGTTGCTGCATAAAGGGTCCTGGTGCTAATGCTACCTTTAATGGTGTAAGTGCAAAGCCGTGAATCATCCACCCGACGATTATAGCAATACATCCTGGCCACTCAGAGCTGGGACCCTGCTGCATTTTAAAACACTTGCTTTAAAAAGCCTTTCAGTGCTGTGGGTGGAACGAGGGATCCATACAGACAACACTGTCTGCTATATCTCCCCTGGATTGCTTTGTTGGCTTCCTTACTTTCTGGGGTGTTGCCTCATCCTAATTAGGGTAGGAAGCAGAGGCCATGCCAAATAACAGCTGGCCCATAGCAGTTTCCTCTCTCTGCCATTGTCAAGCCACGTTCACTAGTGAGTTATGCATGCCGTGAGCCGGGAAAGAAAAAACACATGGGATGTAAATCTGGCAGTCAAGGACCCCAGTGAGGTTCCTCAGTGGTTTCAGCAAGCCATTTATGCAAGCAGGAGCTGCAGGAGCAGGTCTCAGCAATACACCTTCAGCCTGACAGCGACAGCAGTGCTGCAATGGCTTCCTGTGCATATGGCTATTTTTCTGCCTGGAAATGTTGCACAGATAGAACTGAGGATTTTGGATATTTTTCCAACAGCCCAGCTGGCATTATGTCTCTGCTGGATATCCAGAAATGCTGGACATAGGGCCACTGCCTTGCAAATAAATCATCTCTGCGGTGCACGTGCCATGGGGCCAGCGTGGCTGGGATGTTTATCACACAGGCTCTCTCTACCCTGCAGATGGCCTGTACAGATGCAGTAAATCAGCCCCATCCTGACGTGCCCGGTGCAGCACATCTGGGAAGCGCATGCTGGGAAGGGCAGCCCAGAAGTGCTCCCTCGCCAGGGGCTGCACACAGGCAGCCCTCCCCACGCTGCTGGCCCTCTTGGCCTAGCATTCAGAGTCTCACCCTGCAGGGAAGCTGAGAGGAGGCTGGAAATCTCTTCATCTGTTTTATTTTCCAGCAAACGTTTCTTCAGCCATTTCTCTTCTCTTAACAAAGCAGGAAAATTAACACGGTGCTGGCAAAGTCTGGGAGCATCCCTGGGTGCTCTGCCCAGCCCCGACACTGCATCCCCCCAGCCAGCACTGAAGGACCACCTATCCCATCCCCTGATTTCTCTTTCCTCATCCCCTAAAATTTGGGGAGACTGTCTAAAGAGCAGAGTTTAAACAGCCCTGTGTGGAAGGAGGGCTAGCATGAAACCTGTCCCATCTGGAGGTGTGTGTCTCAAAATCAAGTTGGGAGGAGGAGGGGAAGGGAGGCGGGGGAGCAGGGAGAAAGAGGACAGGTTTGCAATTGTCCACAATGACAGGTGCCAGGGCAAGAGCAGTGCACCAAGGGGCAAAGGCTGGAGGTGAGGTGGGTGCTCCCCTGGGATCCCCTCTGCACATGGACCTGATGCAACCCCCTTGAAGCCCTGAAAGGCACCTGTCAGTTTTCACTCCCGTGTGAAATCACAAATTGCAGTAACTCCTTCAACTGGTGGGCCAGCGAGCCCTTTGCTGCACCAGAATCCCAGACAGGACATGAGGATGTCTCCTCAGTCCTGTGGGCAAACCTTCTGAAGGTACAGCTCAATATGGGCAGCATTTGTTTGTATGATTGGTTTCTTTTTATTTCTTCCTTCACATACTTTTCTGGGAAATAGTCTGCCTCACCTTGACAGCTGGCTAAAAATTTTGGTTGCACGGTTTCTTGGCACAATGTGCAGAATTTGTCTGAAGCAGATTGTTTCGTAGGAAACATTGACTATTGCCACCAAGGTTTTTGAGAGGGAAATGTTGAGACATTTGGAAAAACTACAACTATTTGTGGTCAATTGTCGGTCCTCTTGCCATACTGAAGCCTCCCCGTACAAGGCAATTATTTTAAATTCTAGAATGTGCAAAATATTTGGATAGTCAAAACAAAATCATCAGTGGTCTCCAATGAAAATTGTTTCAATGTTTCAAAAACTTCTATAGGCAATTCACAATATTTATTGGTTTATTAGTTTTTAGAATTAAAACTTTATGTCAAAATTGTGCTCAAATAAAAAATATCAGCATAACAACCCATGGATATCAAACAAAATCAGATGTTGGGGACTTGTCTTTGTTCTTTACTGTAGTTTTACAGCACTTGATTTCAGGGCATCCAGTGCATCTCTGCATACATGTGAGAGAAGTATTGTCATAGCTGTGTGTATATGTTATCTCATCAGATATATAGCCAGATTTAGGAAGTAAGACATATGAAAGGGACTTCAACTCAGCCAAGGGGAAGACAGGCACACTGTATAGCTCATTTT
The DNA here is from genome assembly GCA_013400495.1 of Nicator chloris. Classification (NCBI taxonomy): domain Eukaryota; kingdom Metazoa; phylum Chordata; class Aves; order Passeriformes; family Pycnonotidae; genus Nicator; species Nicator chloris. The sequence continues at coordinate 144,896 of WAAE01003773.1, read as the reverse complement.
GTTGAAAGACTGGAAGAAATTAATGCTTTGAGTAAGAGAGTGACAGTTTCATCAGCAACTAGATTATTATTATTAATGGAGAACCTGCTGCATGGACAACCTACTAAGGTCTTCTTCTTCTTCTTAGAGGGGCCTAACCAATGAGTTAGGAAATAATTTGTTTTCTGGATTAAAGTATATTCATGTCACTAATGAAAGAAGGCTTTAGTAGAAAAGGCTGAGCTTATCCTGGAGTACACAGATCCCAATGGTTGGACTGCAGTCCTAGGGAATGGGCTGAATTCTCTCAGGCAGACAGTGGATGTGAGGTTGGGTTTCCAGTAAATATTGACTACTCCCTGAGCTGAACTGGGCACAAGGAAATTTTGCAGGAAGTTTTGTAATCCAGCTTTTACGCCCTCAGCTTTTGTGAAATGAACAAAAATCAGCATGTTACATTTTAGGTTGTCTTGCTGAAATTGAAAATTATCTTTTCTTCTTTTTACTTTGGTGAGGGAAAACAAGTAAAAATTATTTAAAGTTGATCTGGCCCTATATTTGGATTCTTCTTCAGATCATCTGATGAACCAAAAGAATAAATCAAAAAGTTAATCAAAAATACTCCTGTAGTGCTACCCTGAGCCTACAGTGCTTGTCAGCATATTTCCTTTTAAAGATGCAAACTGGTTTTTCTCCCATTTAAGTGTGTTTTGGTGTCCAGATACAAACTGGGAATCTATCCCATCCAAGCCTACAGCTTGATGACCAGTTATTTCATTAACATGGAATAAATGGAGAAAAAAAGTCATTACTCTTTGTCATACCTGGTATCCTCCAAGGAGGTATTTACATGTGAGAGAAGTTCATTAGCTTTAGCTAGGATGTTTATTACTGTCCTTTGTGTAATAAAGCCATCAGTCAGGATGGAAAGGGGCTAGGGAGAAGGGAGAGCCAGATCATTGCAAGAGAATTTATGCGTAGATAGTTTTATATTGCTTTCCTTTTCTTTTTAAATGTTGATTGGAGTATGAGGTCCAATAAGATATACAGCCCTGTAGCCATACACATGTGTTGTTATAATGCAGCCTTTCATTCAAAAAGGCTGGCAATGCTTAGGGTGGCAGATTTATTGTGTGTACTGCAGGTTAAGGATCATAGGTCATTTTGCAAATATCCTTTTCAGGTGTCTGTAAAGTCCTGCAAAAACACACACAAAGTGCAAGAACACTCAGAAGAGTTATTTTTTTTTATTACTTTCCTGATTCAGAGCTCAAATGAAAACGAGATGAACATGTTCTTACTGGGAACACTGGGAGTGGATTAGCCTCTCAAAGGTGGGAGTCCTCTGCCGTCCTAGATGGCTGCAGCACCAAAAGTTATCTCTTCCCTGCATGTAGGCCTCTATTTCATTTCACAAGATGACAGAGCAGACCCTAAACATCCTCACTCATGAGAAAAGTCTGCTTTTAGCTCCTGCTCCGACTATGTACCTTCAACAAGAGGTAGCACAACCAGCCCAACCACCTTTTAAAAGTCTGCCCCGACCCCACTTCCCACACATCCAGTGCTTCATGGGAGGCTTAACTGTATCCAGCCTGAATTTTAAATTATTTTTGATTGCTTATGCAGATGATGAGGCAGTAGCTAATGTGGGGCCAGGCATGCAGGGCTGGCCATGAGCATGGTTCTGAGGGGAGCTGCCAGCCCCCATGCAGAGGGGTTCCCCACCTCCCCGGGGTGGCTTGGCCGCAGGGCAGTGCTCCAGCATTTGCAGGTCCCTGCTCAAAGAGCTTCCCTGGTGCTGGCCAAAGCCACCCCACTGCCTTGCCAGCCCTGGCAAAAACGGGGGCTCGTCATGGTGCCAGCTGCCCTCCAGTTTCCCCAGCTTGGGGTCAAAGGTGCTGCAATAAGTTGTATGCTGCCCCCTTCCCTCAGAAGGAAAAGGCTCAGAGCCATTGTAAGAGATTTTATGGGCTCCCCTGCTGCAGGTGGGCAACTCCCACCGGAATTCCCATTGCAATTCCCTTTGCAATGCTCAGTGTGATTTCCAATGCAATTCCCAGAACGTTTCCCAGTTCAATTTCCACTGTGATTGCAATTCCCTTTGCAACTCCTGGTGCACTTCTCACTGTGATTCCCATTGCAATTCCCAGCGCAATTTCTACTCTGATTCCCACTGTGATTTCCACTTGCATTTCCCAGTGCACTTCTCACTGTGATTCCTTTTGCAATTCCCACTGCAATCCGCAGCAGGACCCCAGGGCTGGCCCTGCTGGTCCATCGCTGAGCATGGGTTTTATTTCAAGGCCTGTGGTAGTGGCCGGTCCTGAGAGATGAAAAGGACCCAATGACTTTTCTTTTTCCTAATGTAAGATGTGGCAGCTGAGCTAGCCAGGGGCATTAGTGGCATAACATGAATAATAGTTTCTGACAGAAGGAGGTCACACAGCCCATTTCAGTCTGTCCACCTACGTGGAGGAAAGAGGCATGACGAGGCAGGAACACTAAGTTCTTGTCTGAGTTTTCTGACTGTTCACTGTGCTACTGTAGGTCCTTTGGCACCCATTCAAGCTTTATTGCATGTTAATTAGTGTAGCTGGTAAGACTTGCTTTTCTTAAACCAAAAAAAGGAGTATTTTGCTGACAAGATGCCTCAGTTCCCTTCCAAAATAGGTTTTGGCTGTAACTGTGGAAAGTCTCCTTTTTCTGTGAAAACAATGTCATCTTACTCAGTGGCGTGGCTCTATATTCACCAGAAGCAATGGCTTTGATCAATTAATTGCATTAACCATCAGTTTGATGAAGTAATTCACACAAATAAAAGAAAGTCAAGTTTTTTGAGCACTTCAACACCAAGTTATGCATTCTGAAAATATCTGGGGTTTTGTTTCTCAGCCATTCCTTCTTATCAGTCAGTATGGCATTCTTTTTTCTGGATGTTCATATCTTAACTAGAACTTATCAACCTCAACAGGGGAACCTTGCCTGGCCTTAGAAGGTATTTGTTTTGACCTCATGAAGATGATCCCAAGGTGCTGTCAGGTGGTGTTCTCAGTATTCTCACGTGCAGATTTATCTCTCTGCACTGACACTGTAGTGTCTTGGAAAATAACATTTTGATTATCAGAATCAATATTTTGGCCGGATGGGACCCTCTTGCCTGGACCCAGGGCCCTGGAAGATGCTGTGCCCTCCCTAAGGTGGCTCTTGGCTTGGTGCTGCAAAACAGCATTTCTGCCCCCTCCTTTCTATGCTGCACCTGGGAAAGAGCCCCTTTTCTTGATCTTTCATGTGTGGCTTTCATTATTGCATTTATTGTTTGTGTTCATTTGTGCCATGCTCCATTCTGCAAGCCTGTTTTTCTTTTGCTTCGGGGTTATTTGGCTGTGTTTAACTGTACAACTCTTGTTACATCGTATTGGCTTGTCACTCTAATGGGATTTTATCACAATCAGTAACACCTCCCAATATCCTACATTTTAATGTGACTTTGTTAAATACTTCCTTTCTAAGGTGAAGAGCTGTAGACATGACTCAGGGCTCATTATTTAAAGCATATATGAAGAGATATGAAGAATATTTTCCATATAGTATTTTTAAAAAATAAGCTTAAAATATCCAACACTAGTTTGAAGGTGTTGTACATTTTTTGTAACACCTCATCTACTTTGAAAGGGTTAAAACCCAATAGATAAGCCTTCCCTTACCTCTCAGGTCCTGTTGTTTGGGTTGCAAGAAAAACTGTGCATATCTTTTGCCATTCTTCAGCCTTCTTCCTTGAATGCTGTGTTTGGGCAGCAGAGGGCAAGGATGTGGCTGGGAGGCTGCAAAGGGCAGTTTCATAACATGCAGAGGCCCTGTGACCACAGGCCCCCTTCCCTTTTGCTCTAAAACACTGTCTTTTTGCAGTGCTGCAAAGTAAGTTGGGGGTTTTTTTGGTAGTATTGGGTATTAACAGCAGCATGATATTCAGAAGAGTGGAAAAATGTCAGTGAAGAGACACTGGAATCAATCCTCATCCCTAATACTTTATATTTCAGAGTAGTCCTAAGTGTACTGGTAATGCTAATATTGGAGTTATTACACTTCATGCAGAATGAATCTTTATTTTTAAAGGAAAATCCATGCTGAAGCCAAGTTTCGAGATGTCAAATTTTGTAGCTGTTCCCACTTCTACCACAGTTACAGAAACACATTACAATGAAGTTTTTGAAATGACCTGCAGAGTTCAGGTTCCTGGACTCTTGCTGTGATTCAAAATCTCCAGACTCTTTTAGAAATCGCCCTTTATTTGCTACCCCACTGTCTTCACTCAAGCAAAAATGCACTTAATTTCTTTGCAACCGATCCTTATTTAATTTGGCAAAGAGGAAAGCCCAAGTTGGTTCAACTTGTTTAAAAGTGATGCAGCATTTTCTCAGTGTTTGCATTGAGCCGTGTCCTTGAATTTGCTTTGTCTGATCAGCAGCCATTTTTCAGCCCAACTGTACTTCTGGCACAGCCAAGTTGGGCTGGGAATGAGCAAAGCCAACGGAAGATCATGTCTCTATCGAGCAAAATGCTTGGTTCCCTAGCTACAGACAAGGATGTGCCAGAAACCCCAGCTTAAGTGAGAATTTTGTGCTAAGCACTAAGGTCACTGTGACCTTCACAAAGATTACTGCATGCATTTTTATTTCAGTAGGTGTCAACAACCGTGCTGAGATAGCTGGGTTTGTGCTGCAGCCTGAAAAGGGTAGGGGAAATTAGACACTTTGCATTGGCTGGGATTTTAAATGGAAAAGTCCTGCTCTCTTTTTGTTTGCTCAGCCTAATACAAACCTGCTTTTGCTTTTATCTTATCATGACATTCAAATTCAGAAGCAGAGCACAGGAGCTCAGCAGGGCAGCACTGACTCCAAGACAGACCTCTGTCTGCAACCTTTTGAGCTTGCCCTTTTACTGCTACCTCTTGGTTTTGTTTAATACAAACTAACCCCATCGAGGCACCTGCAGCAGCCCAACCAGACCAGAGCTTTGTCCCTGAGCTGGGCACCCCAGCCCAGCCCACCTGGCCGAGCATTCCCTCCCCCCACCTCTCCTTGCCCCGGGAACTGGCATGCAAGTTCCCCCACACTGATCTGAGTCCTCTGTGGGACAGAGTGGGCGTGAAAATAAAATCATGAATAGGAAGAATAAGACTTCATGAAAAAGGTTGGTTAGCAGAAGGTTCAGCCTCCCAAATCAGCTTGAACCACAAATCATGTCTCTGAGCTGCGCAGAAATACCTGCCTCTACCTGGCCTGCAGGTGCAATAACCCGAAAAGGTATGAGTGTGCTATAATGGTTTCAGAAAGCAAGCAAGAAGCATTTCTATCAAGTACAATATCAATAAATGAGCGTTATTTTAGAGCATTAACTCTTTCCAAGCTGTTTGATTTCTCCTTGCTGTCCTGCCTTTCAAAATTATCTGTCCTCAATGCATAACTACACAGCAGTAAGACAGGTAATAGTATAAAAACCATAATCAAAATGTTTTCATGTGAAGTGTTGTACATACTGTGTAAAGAATTTGTAGGAACAACACCTTGACTGCTTCAAACAGAACTGTGTAAGTCATGGTTTCTCTTGTGTTTGCCCTGTTCCATATTTACACAGCACTTTTTTTGGCATGGGCATTTATGGAAATTGTATTCAAAAATGTGCCTAAGGACTAGGGAAAAATTAATCTTACAGGAATGATAACTCCTGCTGAAATATCAGTGTGGCAGGAATCAGGAGATCAGAAATGGTGTCCTACAGTTTCTGGGTAATGATGACCACCTTGCAGCTTTCAAATATTGAACACCTGTAGAAGTGTTTGGAACCAATTGAGCCTCTGAATTTAAGGTTTGCAATGTCATTCAGATAATCAAGTGTATCTGGAGGACCTGCAGCCCATTCTTTCACTATCCACAGGTAGTAACAGGAGACTCAGTCCATCAAATTATTCATTGCCAGCCACCCACTTTTCTCAACTCCAAAGGGTCTGTTCCAACTGGAAGTAACTCTGTCTGATTGCATCCTCTTCTGATGTGCATATGGATTTTCCCTTCATAAAATAATTCTCTTCAGCACTAAACACACTATCATTGCACTATATCTGTTCACTGACTTTTGGTACTGGAATTTAAGCTAAGGGTATCATGCACAGACATTATTAAAACAAACTCATATACCCCAGGTTTTTTAAAAAAGAACAACAGCATAAATTCAAATATTACAACATGCAGCAGAGAGGCGGATCTGGACATTGAAGTTTTAATATGACATTTTCCTGTTCTGCCATTATTACCACAAATTCAGCTTGCAGTTAGTGAAAACTGGCTACTCTGCGAAATTGCTGTCTCCTATCAGCCCAGTTTTTCATAGGTTATTGAGCTCAGCCCGACCTCAGCTCTAGCTCAGTTTGATGCAATTTGACTCCTTTAAAAATAACATTATCTGTGCACTCAGTTCTAGGTGAATTCAAAGGCTCTGTATTTCTGGGGAGGGCTGGCAGAAAAACATAAAGAATTTGTTTTTTCTACACCTCTGGCAAGAAATCAAAAGAACTTTGATCTACATTATCTATCAGTAATATTTTTTGAGACAAAATAAACATAATGTTTTTCTCTCCTTCTTATCTCCTTGCTAGTCTTAAATGACCAGAATAAACCTGCTGCTTGGCAAACCCACAGGCAGAGAATTGCTTGCAAGCATTGGGCATGATGATTCTGGGATCAGGGTGGGGGTTAGGGCAGGTTTAGGACAAGTGCTGTGCCCCAAGGACATCCCAATATGTTTCTGTTCATATTTTCTTGCACATTTCTTATTGTAGCATCTGTCTGCTGCATCTTGGACATGAAGACTGACAGTAACTCCAAGGGGTTAACATCACCCTCTGTGATGCAGGTAGCTCAGGTGAAGTTGTAGTGCTGGACTTGGCAGTGTTGGGTTACTGGTTGGACTTGATCATCTGAGAGGACTTTTTCAACCTAATTAATTCTATGATTCTGTGTTCATCATATGCACCAGGCCCATTTAGAGAGAAGGAAAATTGGTCTTTTGTACTGTTTTTTTATCCCTCTCACACCAGCTCTATCGTAGCTGGTGCAAAAGACTCACATATGCTTGAAAAACTGTACTCTTATCCAAATATCCCTATTTTCTTTTCCACCTAAGATAAAGTAACTTTATCTTTTCTTCTTAAAATTCATCCCAGTGATTCTTCACCTGGTCTTCCAGGTTCCTCATACCTTTCTCCGAGTCTATTCATTCATCTGTTCCATAGCTCTTTCATCTCTTTATCTGTGCTTCCTTGTGAATTTCTGACTTAAGACATTTGCCTGAGAAAAAAAATGAGGCTTTGACCCTCTCTGTGTTACTAATATTAATAATTAGTAGAAATACAATGTAATAATACAGGGCAACAATATGATGACCCAAGGCCCCCTTTGCCTCCAGAGCATATTGTCGTCTGCTGTCTTCATTTGTTTGGTCTTAACTCAGAAAGCTTTCTTTGGGCTAGCTAAGGACTAGCTGGAAGGGAGTTCCCTGTTTGTAGTTCCTCTTGATGCTCAGCAGCCCTAGGCCTGTGAGGGGCCAAAGCTGTGACCCTCTCCACTAGGATGTCCCCCAATTTCACAATCCAGAGCTCTGTCCAACCTCTCAGAAGAGACAGCCTAGGAAAAGCTGCCTCACATCCCCACCACCTCCTTCCAGACAGCCATAGAGGTCATCCTGTACTTAGCCAAGTGCTAACATTTTTTTCCTGATTTCACCTGTGCTTGTTTCAAATTTGCTTCCAGACTGGGATATTGTGCCAGATCCCCTCCCAGGAGGTGTCCCTGGAGGCACTGATCCACCTCCTCCCACCCATCTCCATCTTTAGCTGCCTGCAGCTCAGACACCAGAGAGGGAAAGCGAGTAACACAGAGAGAAGTAGCACAGAAACTGCACAGTTTCAGACTCCAGGAAAGACAAAATTATTGAACACACACATGCACACAAAACCTGCCAATAAGGCATGGGCTAGTCCATGCCACTTCCATCACCCTAGACATTCCCTTTGAAATTACACCCTCACTCAACCATTCACCCTGAAGCACTCTGATTTCTATGACACAAGCACTGTATTGCTTTACATTTAGGACATTGAGGTCGCAGAAAGTGCTTTGTTCCATGAAGAAATTATCTCCACTTGACTGAAAGCTTTCTGCAACTACATATTGCATCCAGTGTTTGCAGTCACTGATCCATTATTTGCAAGAGGCACAAATCCTATCTTTTGCTTTTTGGCTGGCTGAAGATTTAACCTCCCTTCATTGAAAGAAAGCATAACAGCATGAAAGATTTCCAACCACTTTCTGGTTTTATTTATTATTATTATTATTGATATTCTTATTGTTGTCTTTTGTGTCTGCTCTAGCTGTGACATGTAGAGCTTGTGCAGCCAAAACCACTCAGCATGGCCAAGTTATTTTTGCAGTGATGCTGCAAGAGAAGGGAAGCATCTATTCCCTCTATGCTATTCCATTAAAAGTCAGTGCATTTTATGACTTCACTCCAGCTGCAATGATTCAGTGCCAGGTGCTGGAGCTTATTCCCCTTTCTCCTTTGCCTGCAGAAGCAAACCAGCACCCATCTGCAGAAGTCACAGGTAGGATGTTAATCAAAACCGTAGTGGAGAGACAAAAGTAGTTCCTGGAGCAGGAAGCTGAAGAATGTACAAAATCATTATTTTACCTATGCATTTGGTAAACCCACCTACATCAGAGGATGTGGGAAAGAGGAAAAGAGCATTATGTAATCAAGGTTAATGTTAAAGGCAGTTTTCCATAAAAACCTAAGTTCTCTTGGGGTCAGTTTCTGTTCCTTTCCCTGCAAAGGCTAGTTGCTAAGTGACTGAAAAGTATTCCGTTTGCATTATAGGTTAAAGCATACATGTATGTGTTCATGTGCATTTAAATGTGCTGCATGTATGCACATTAAAAAAAAAGAAAGCTATGGTCTTTTACAAATGTATCTTTCCTAAGACTGCTAAATACCCTGGTGTGAGATGAAATATTTTCTTTAAATGATCATAAAAGGTGTTTGTAAAATGTCACCACTTATATAATTTTCCCAGCTTGTCCCACAGTTCACTTCAGACTGAAACTAATTTAAATTACTTTGTAGCTCCCAGCAATAAAAGGAATTTAGTAATTTGCAGTTCATTTGCCCTTGCTATTCTTGGAATCGGTATTTGAGGTTGTCCAATCCTTTGCATTAGGAAATGTGAGGAGTGCAAGGAGCAGTCAAGTCATGCCTGGCAGATTTTGCCAAGGAAACTATTGGGTTTTGCAGCTTTGAAATTCTGGGGATAATTGACATGCACTCCACTCTCACAGAATAGTTGCGATCCTCGCCACTGCCTGGCTGTGGATGAGTTTAGTGAACATTGTGTTTCCCAAGTGGTGGTCAAGCTAACTTAATTAGGGAGGTGCCTTTATCCCAGCCCAGACCAAGGCTGCCCTTGATGGAGCACTGTTGAGAAAACGGCTCTGAGGCGAAGGCCCTATGAACCAGACATGCAGAGGTGTCTCCCCCAGCCTTGAGCCTCTAGTGGAGATAAAATCTTGGGGGGAGGAAATAAAAGTAAAAGAATGACCTTTCTAACCTTCCCAGATGCTAACCAAACATGACCCGAGCCTAAGCAGATGTCTTCACCTGGGGGGGCTCCAAGAGGGAAGTACAGAGTCCCTGGCAGGAAGGAAATGAGGAGCCAGCAAGCCACCCACAGTAAACCTGAGACGTGCCCAGGGTCCCTCACTGAACCAGGGAATTTGAGGCTGCTGAGTGCCCTTCCCATGCTGACACCTCAGAGCAGACCCAGAGGAGTGCAAACAAGCACACCAGCCCAGCAGATTCAGATGGCCTCCAGGGTAGAAGCTGTGTTGTCCAGGGCACCATCAGCTCTGCTCTGCTCTACTCCCCAGGGAACCCACACCATCACCGCTGGAGCCCTGAGCATCCACCACCACATACATCACTATTATCATTGGGCCGTTGCATGAATAACAAGAGAGGAGAGTGCTCCCACCTCAGAATCCAGCTTCAGTGCTAATGAAAGGGAGGAGACAAAACTGTCATACAAATGAGGTCTTACACTCATGGCTGCAAACAAACAACTGATGGACATAAATAGCATTAGAGAGAAAGCATGGCTCTGGATATATCAGCTACTTCTGCCTGTACTGTAGGGTTTTTTCCATTCTCTCTTACTTATTCAGTGTAAAATCATGGGAGGGAAATATGTGTCTAAGGAACCATTATCATTTTGGCGTTTGTTTTAAAAGTGAAGGTCTGTTACCCAGCCTGGAAAGAGCTTTGTACTCTCAGAACTTCCTGATGTTATCAGAAGACAAAAGTCTGTGTTCTCACTGTCTCCCTAAAACAAATAAACATGTTTTTTTCTCCATTTGCCTTAAACACAATTTGTTACACTAGTTGCTCTCAAGCCTTAATTCTCAGCAAAGTACTGAACATGCCAGTCCCCCTTGCCTGTGCCAAGAGCAGGATCAGGAGGTCAAGGCTGCAGGAGTCAGCACTGCAGAGCGCTTTGGGTGTCTCATCCACACCATTGTCCAGCCTGACAAACACCTCAGAGTTCTGTCCACTTTCTCATTATTGAGAGAAACCAGTTCCTCCATGGGAATTCTGGTCTGTGCTTTCAATTCAATTCCTAATCTGACAGCTCCCTATGTCCTACAGCAGTGATAACTTGCACATTTGGGTTTCTGAGCATGAGGCTTAGTCCTGTGGATTGAATGTACCTCTATTTTGATAACCACACATGCAGAGAAATACTGGGAGTGGGAGGGAGGAAGCAAGAAAATCTGTGGAATTAAGTTAACCACTGGCTTGAAGATGTTTTCCTGGAGAAAGACATGTAACACAATGCAATTTTTGCTTTTAGCTGAATTTAAAACAAGTAAAGCTGCTATTCTTCCTGAATTTTTTCATCTTTTTTTCAGTTTCACTCTCAAGAGCTCTCCCACGGCTGGGAGTATCTGTGCTGCCTGTCAGGAGCCCTTCCTGAGTATCCAGCATGTCCCTCAAGTTACTGGAAACCATAGGCTTTACCTTCCCATTGCGTAAAGGTAATTTGGGACCAAGGCTTCAAGCAAACAAGAAATGGCATTAAAACAACTGTTGTGGATTGTTTTAATTTAATTTTCTCCAAAACAACCCAGCAGCAACATATGGCTCTCGGTGAGATCCTGCTTTTACACAGTTTGGCAGCTGGGCTGACCGAGACATGGAAGATCGGGCACTTTGCAAAAGCAGTGTGTGTCAGCATCTCAGACTGGGGAAGAAAAACCAAGCTCTGGGCCCAGTTTCTTCTCTGTATTGCTCTTGGCTCCCAGGACTTAGCCGTTGGGAGGGATCCCAGCTACAGAAAATGCAAATAAGATCTTGCCACAGACAGAAGACAGCTTCAGGGACCAAAGATGGTGAGTTTTATCAGCACTGCCATTTTCATAATATGTAATAAATGTATCAGCTCACTATAAGACTGTGATAAGGATTTTGTGGGATGTTTTCAAGTCGTGGAGTATAAGACTGTAAGTAATTGTTGAATCATCCAGTCCAGCTTCCTGGAAGTCATCAGGTACTGCACCCTGAAAATTTACATCAAACTGAAAATCCTGGTGAGGTCAGAGGGCTCAGACCTGAAGAACAAAGCCTGTGTCACAGGCAGAGTGCACTCACTGCTCCCTTGCTTCAAGTACCCTGGTACTACACACCCCAGGGATGCCCCTGGCTGAACCAGCCTCAGGCTTCAGGGTACAGCTCCGGGCTTGGCTTTAATTTGGTCTGCTCTTCCAGCATTTGTTTTGGTTTTTCCCTGTTCTGAAAAAAATTTGTTCCCAGCTCATCATGTTCTCCCCACTTGTGCTTACACGTCTGGGCACAGCTATGGTTACCTAAGCAGAGTCAGTGTTCAGTAAGAAACCTGAGAGGAAAACCCATTTTGGTCATGCGCTCTGAATTTCAAGGGAATTATATCCCAGCTAAGAGGAAAGGTTTCTTTTACTGTGACTCCAGTGCTTTCACACAAATGGAGCCAGTTAAACAAGTACCGCGTGGGGTCATCTGCTTGGATTACATGCTCAGCTTACCCTGGTAATGTGCCTTGGCAGATAAGTATCTGATCACCTTTAGCTGAACAGCTTCTAGTTGTGTGGCAAACTGCCTTGCCAAGTGTGTTTTACATGATACTGACACGTCCTTTGCCAGTACATGTACTTTGTATTAAAGTTCCTCTTTGCTGCCTTGAGCACGTCCTGTTTGCTGATCCCTCAGGAGTAAACCACTGTGCACCCATTGAACTCCTAAAAATCACTGGGTAAGAGATTTGAGGGCAATGCTGAATGGAGGAGGAGGAGGTAGGATGAAAAAAGGGCCAGGGGCTCCTGATGCTGAGCCACACAAGTTGCCTTCCTCCCTCTGACTAACCATGTGCCACGGTCTGCAAAAATCACTTAGAATTGTTTTCCCTCTTAGGCAGATGGACAAAGATGCAAGTGCTTTGGCCTCTTTCAGACAGGTGCTGACTGATGCCTTCTCTTTATTTATGGTGACTTATAGGACACCTCACCCTGCACACCCCTGAGCTCTGTTGAGGTCAGGCCAAAAGGCACACACGTCCTCATGCCTCCCTGCATTGCATATCAAAAAAATAAACACCTCACAGCAAATAGTATACCTTGTTCTTTGATGCTGAATTGGTAGCTGTGGCAGGTAAAATATCTATTTCATTAATTCAGTGCCAGGGTGACAAAGATGCCAAGGAGCACAGGGGAAGAAGAGATTGGGTTTCTGACAGAGAAATCCAGAAGCTGCACACTGTGTGGATGACTACGAGTGATCCTGGAGGTTAAGGTCTCATGGCAGTCAGTGCACATCTAGTGGATACCACTGTGGAGCCCAGTAGTGTGTTCAGCTGGTAAAATGTGGCTGTTTCTGCACAAGCTTCTATGGTCAGTAGTGGTCTGTTGTCTTCTGCAGGCACCTGGAGCCATTGGAGATGCAGCAGGACATCCCAACAAGTATCCGTGGTCACTGCTTTCCTCTGACCCTCTGGCAGAGCAGCCAGCCCAGCAGAACCCACTGAGAATCCCCAATGGCACCAAAAGAGCAGCCAGTCCACATATCCTGTGTCTCATATTGCCAGAGCCTGGCCTCAAGTGTGCAAGCATTGCCTCAGCCACCACAGTTTGATTTTAAGGAATGATATTTCCTAAGACTATCAAGCTTTTGCTCAGAGACTGCCACTTGACCTCTAAACAGTATTCTTCTGTTGGTATGTTAAAAGCTACAGGGAAAAAAATATTCATGAAAGACCTTTCCTGACAGATGGTTTCCTTATTCAGAAATCTGCCTTTCAACTCAGAGCTTGAGTACTGCAAAGCTGAGGCTTACATTTGCACACCATGACTTCTCCTACATCACTGAATGCTATGTGATTTTTTGTGTGAATTGTTAATAAAGCCCTACCACAAAAAAAGCAAATCTATTTGCTGTCTGTGTAATTTCTGCACTTACCTCAGCTCGGACAGTAAGGACCAGTAAGAGCTGCTTGATTTTCCTGCTCCAATTAACTTTCAGGTCTTAATGAGCTAGTTCTTGAGCTCACTCAGTCATTGCAAAGTTATAAGGATTAAAAGAATTACAAGACATTTGTGGTCTCAGTTATTGGTGCTGTTATTTTAAAGCTTGCTTCATATTACCTCAGATAAACACTTGGGCTCTTTTTCAGGCTGGGAGAGGCTGGGGCAATTGAGCTACTTTCAGATCTGGCCTCCAGTGTCATCCCCTTCCACTTTCTTGTGGTTTCCCCCTGCACAGTGCTGAAATACAGCGTTTTGTTACCTATTAAAGTGTCACTCTCAGCGATATTGTGAAGCTATTAAATTTTGCTGGCTCATCCTTTGTGAACAAGAGGATGTTGACAGAACGGAAGCTCCATCCTTCAGCTATTATCTGGTATTCAGTGTCCTCCAATTAGTATGCACAATAAATCTAGTCCAAGACCCCCCATTGCTTTATGTAATTTCGGTATTAACCTCACTGCTTCTCAATGTGTTCCTATTATTAAGCCATTTAAAGACTTCCCTTCATTCACTTACCAGAGCTATGTCTCTTTTTTTTTTTCATCTATTTGCATACATTTCCAAAGGTTCACTTGACATGATGTCTGTGGTTGTTGGTTAATTTTTTAATTAAAGATTACTTCCAGTATACTTTCTTTACTCTATCCTCCTTACATGTGTTATCCTCCTCATCTCTGTCAGATTGCAATGGCTGAATTGAGAACTGATTGATTGTCATTTCGTGTGTTCAAAAAGCCAACCCTTTAAGGCTGCCTTGGTAATTCTCAGGCTAAAATTGAGTTTTGTAACAATTCTGCTCAATGAAAAATGTAAAATTTTTCTGGTGTTGCATTGTGTAATCTCCTCTGCTGTTCTTACTCCACAGGGTCTGGCAGGAAAGAGTCAGGAGTGTGCTCCTTTCACTACACAGCCTCAAAGGCCCGTGGTTCTTAGCTAACTGAGAAAGTTGGGGATACAGATCCAAAGGTGAAGAGTAAGTTTTCAGGTCAAGAAAGGTATAAAATTATTTTTTTAACTATAATTGAACTATACCTGCAACTGTGATAGTTTAGAAAAACACTGATGGAGGTGCCAGAGGTTAACCAATGGATCTTTGTAGAGATTGGATTTTATTTTTGGTGGTATTTTGCATCCCTGAATTGTTTTAAGTGAAAACTGATAGAGTTGGACTTGTACAGTCTGGAGAAGAGGCAGTTTTGGGATGACCCAACAGCTGCCCAGTGCTCATAGGAAGGTCATCAGAGTGGAGCCAGGGTCTCTGTGGTGGGGCATGGTAGGAGAGCAGAGTTTGAAACAAGAGAGTCAGGCTGGTATGAGGGGAAGTCAGGCAGTGGAGCAGGTTGCCCCACAAGCCTGTGCTGGCTCCATCCCTGAAGGCTTTGAAAACCAAGTCCTGAGCAGTCTGGTGTGATTCCAGAGCTAGTCTGACTTTGCAGTAGGCACTTCTGGAGGTCTGTGCCAGACTGAGTTACTATCCCATGGTCTCATGAGAAATGAAACACTTGGTTTAAGTGGGAGCCAACCACCAGGCAGGCCACTTGCTGCACTTTCAAGACAGTAAGGACAGTGAGCAGCCAGGTGCCACTCGTCTCTCAGGTTCTATTCAGTCCCTGGCTCCACACACCCAAGCTGGAGATGAGGAGGCAGCAGTGTGTTACCATACATTAAAAGATGCCTGGAGCCACGTGAGCACATCTGTTTGGCTGGGTGGCTGGACCCCAATGGCTTCTTTATGACAGGCCATGGAAAAGATCTTCCCCAAGGAGGGCTGTGGAGGAAAACCAGGAGATAATGCTCTCCTGTCTCGTTTTTCTGCAAGGAGGGGAAAGTTGTTTCACCCCATAGTGGTAGCTTGTGCATAAGAGGGAATGTCCTTTAGCCCCTTCCTTTCTCAGCCACCTTTCAACAAGGCTGTGTACCTTTCCAATGAATTATGCATTTTAAAAGCTGTGGAAAACCACGAAGAAGGAAAAATAATCGGAAAATAAACTCTGTGTCAAATTCCTCCACATTCTGAGCACATTAATATGAAAACATTCAAAAATATTAAAGTAATGGAAAACCTGAGGAAAGGTTTATAGGAAAGGTATATAAAAGATAAATTATATATCTTCTTCCATTTTATCATTTCTGGCAGAGGAATGAGGAACCAGGAATATTTATACGATTCTCCACCTCTCTCTTTTCAGGGCAGGCTGGGTATTATGCCATTGCTGTATATCCAGTGTATTAAACCCCTGCCTTTTTGCTGTCCAGAGCTCAAGTACCCTTTATTCTCTTCATAAGTAAAAAAGCTGATTTTGTTACTGAATAAACTGTTCCTAGTGTAGGGAGTACGATGCAACACAAGCAGAAAGACGTTTATGTGGACTTTTGCATCCTAATCTAAACTCTCACATCAGAGGTGATTTTGAAATCCCATATCAGAAGGTGGAGAGCAGTGGACAAGGCTTTTTTTGTGCTCTCAGTTTTCAAGGAAGGTACTGGTTTGGTTTGGATTTGAGATATTTGGGGAAAGGGTTTCACAAATCTTGAATAGGAAAGTAGCATCTTTCCTCCATCCAGGGATGCTCTGAAGACCTTGAAGCTATCCCAGGGCACAGGGCTGGGAGGTGATCCTGCCACTTCTCCCCATCATCACCCTGACTGGAGCACCTGGGTGTGGGCTCTGGTTTTCACGGGTTTGCTTGGAAACAGCTGCAGACAAACCAAAATTTGTCATTTCTGTTCCAGCCCCTCCTTGCACACTGCTCCATGCTCACAGCCTGGAGGGCAGAAAGCAAACTGCCATGATGGCATTAGCTCTGTTAGACTGGCCAACCCTCCCAGCCACAAAACAGGAAAACAAACCAGCCTTGCTTTTCTGGTCCCTTTCCTGGCCTGACAGCTGGAAAGGCAATGCAGAACGTCCTACATTCATGGTTTTGTTGCCAACTGGAACATCAATGATCTCTGATTGCGAGACGCAAGGAGGTGCTGCTCAGTGTTAACCAGCTGCTGGTGAAAATCATCTGCTTCTCCAGGGAGCTCCTGGCTCCTTCCCCTTCCACCATCCTGTAGCACCAACCTGATGCTCCCTGCAGCTATTAAAGGGCAATTCAAAAGTGGGAAATGTTTGACATGACAGAGACAGAAAAGGAAAAAATGGGTAATTGTAAGGGATTAAAATAATTCTCCATTTGAAAGTCTTTCCACTTCCAGCTGTCTTTGGCCACTGCTGGCTGACAGGTTAGCTTGAGCTGCAGCTGCATCCCTGCAGAGCAGATCATGCTCCTCTGGGAAAGGCTGGCTGGCTTTTCACATCCAGCCCTTCCAGGCATTCCTGTGCTTCATGCAGATGAGGGGAAGAGCAACCATCATCCCTTCCCCAGCAGCTCATGTTCCCTTTTTATTCTAGATTATTAAAATAAAAGAGCATTTCTATCAGCTGTGGTAATCTGCTTGAGAAACAGATGCTTCTTGGAAAAGATGGAAGCAGCTTAAACATCTATGATGGGCTGATTCTTAATTCTGTGACTGAAAGCTGCAATTATCTTCATGTAACTTTGAAGAGGACATGGTATTTGTTTCCCTGGGCAGGCAGCACTCTGCAATAAGCCCCTGAGAAGGCTGAGTTTTTACAAGAATTTATATCCCCTGGGGGAAAATGCCTCTGGTTTATCTACTATTAAAAAAAAAAAGGGGGGGGGGGAAGTAATTTCACAGAATTAATTGATTATGGAAATTTTTTAAAGTGTAGAAGATATTAGGTTTGGTGACCAATGGGAGCTTACTGCCAATAGCACAAGTCAACTTTCATGACCTGCATTTCTTCATTTTTCTGCTGGCTTCTAAGATCATCTGACCAATGTTGAGATCTAACTGCAGGTGAAAGTGATATGTTGCAATCTCCTTACAATAAACATACAAGCTAACAATTCCACCAAAAAAAAAAAAGTCCTATATGTGTATGGTAGTTATAACTAACTCAGAAAAACATCTTTTGGACTTAGATGTTGTAAATTTATTTTCTTTTGCAAAAGTTGTGTGTGTTGCCTCCATCAAACACTACCAAGATTGTTCTGAGCATCTCTTTCTGGCAACATAAATTCCTTTCTATGAGGGCTGAATCCTATTTAATCCATCCCCATCACACACATGAAGTGGAGTGGTCTCTAGTTATGAAGCCGAACTTAAATAAAAAGAAAGAGCATTTGTTGCTTTGTAACCGGTTTAAATGCACACATGCAAGACGTAGGAAAAAGGCTCCTGTAAAAGAGGATTTGTAACAGCCACATAAAGCTGATATCACCTCCTTTTCCTGTCTGGATTTATCCCAGTACTGTTTGCATTATCGTAGTGAAAGTGATGGAGTTGCCCAGCTTTGGGGGTCTGGCTTTCTGTCTTGGGACCAGGACAAGCATTATTCATCCCTTTAAAGTAATTAGGAGAGCCCTCTGTCCCCAGGAATCTTGGTGGCTGGCTGTGCTGCAGAGCAAGTCGCTGTTATTCCACTGTGTCTGGACACATCTGAGGAGTGCACTGTGTGATTAATAGCACCCAGAGATGGTTGGCAATTTTTCAGTCTGAAATGGGAAAAAAGATATATTCACATTTTCTTAGTTTTATTGGTGGGACTGATGCTTTTTGACTGGCTACCTGCTCCAGATCTGGGTTCATTTGATGGTCCAGGGAGATGGGAGCCATCTCTTTCCCCAGTACATCCCCCTCTCTGTGTCCTCCTGGGAGTGCCCTGCCACACTGCCTGCAGCACCCAGCCTATGTGTGCTCAGCTGCTGCTACAAGAAAATGTTGGATTCCAGCAGTGTGGGAGCTCCTGGGCTCAGGGGCAGTCAGGCAGGGAGAGAACACAGTCAGAGAAAAGGCAGGCAGGAGGCCAAGTGGCCCTGTGGGCTGACAGGAGCTGCTCATGGTTGCCCTGCCAGGTCTGAGTGACAGCAGTGCCCTTGACTTGCCTGCTGGGACAAGGACACTGCATCCCCAGCACTCTGTCAGCAACCCTCAGTGTCTGCCTCCAGAAGAGGTGAGGGAAAGCAATTTTATTTCACACTGGTTTGTCGCACTTGCCACGCTAAAAAACACTGCACGAACTCTGACCTGGGGTTCAACTAAGAGAACTAACTTTGTTACATCACTGACTCTATTATATAGTATATCAAACAGGCAATGTGATTGGTAGGCAAAGTCAACACTTCTCCAATCACATTGGTCAAGACAGGTGTCAATCAAGAAAACTCCTCCTCTAAGAAAGAATGTAAACAGTCTCTTATTTACAGAAAAGTTTGTGAGAAAAGAATTTCTAAAAGGTAAACATCAGAAGGCTGAAAAAAGCAGGGCGACACTGGTTTACATTGGGTTGGAGTATTTTTCTATTTAAGTGCCCATCCTAACATGCAGCTTCCAGCTGGATGTGGCAATGGGTTGCAGGATGTTGTCTAGATGGAGGGCTGCAGCTCAGTATTTCCTCAGAAAACAGCCTGCTGCAAACACGTCAGACACCCTCCTCTGACCTCTGTCCTGGTATCACAAAGATGAACAGAGTCTCAAGATGCACAGAATTATCTCTCAAGCCTTGGTCCAGTGTGCCTAAAACATCACCGTGGCTGTGTGGGAACAGCAGCCGTGGTGCTGCTCCCCTGATCTCCCCATGCAGAGTTGCTGCTGGAGTGTAGTGGAGACACTGGGGCTCAGCCATCCACCAGTGAGTGCCCTTTGCCAGCTGGCCATATGCCTGGGAGGCACTGCTGTCACCCATCATCTCAACCCACCCACAAAGCACCATGATAAGGACAGTTGCCCAACATGATGGCCTCTGCAAGTTCTTGCTCTGCACTGAGCAAGCTGTCTCTTCTAAACTCATCTGGGCAAGAGAGAGACTTTCCTTAGTCCTTTTTATGTCTGAGGCAGCAGTACAAAATCCCATAGAGTGCTAAGAAATCTTTTTTTCCTTCATGCATGTAGTGTATTTCTTTGGCTTGAAGTTTCCTCATTTAAGTGCAGCCTGGTGAGTGCATTAAAAGAAAAAGAAAAAAAAAGAAAATCCATGCAAAATACTCCCCTGCACACGTAGTCCTTCCCCAAAGAGCAGGTGAGAGAGAGAGAGCAAACCACATGTGAGAGATGTTAGTCACATTGCCAAATGCACTGCTGGCAGGAGCCAAGCCAAAAAGGCAGCCAGGGAGCCCCTACAAAATTGCTGCCTTAGTGGTTTCAGCTTCCAGGCAAAGATGCTGCTCCATGTTGTGGTACATACACAAGTTGCAGTTGTTTTTTCTTCTGCTGTTCGTGTCAGGGGAAATCAATTTTAGAGATTATTAAGATATACTTATTTGCCAAATGTGTATTTTAAAATAGCAATTAATAATTTTACTGAGCAATCTATAGTCATTTATATTTTGGTTGTTTATCTTGTGTGCCAAGCAGCTAGCAATTTCCTAACTTGCATGGTATTCTGTGCAAGGGTGTATTTTGGTTTCTGCTGCTGTGTCAGGCTAATGCCACTGTTGCTATGGTAATGGTGATGTTTGAGTCTGCTTTGTCACCTTTGTCCTGCTATTTTTTTCTTTAAAAACAAATTCATGTTGTGGATGCCTGGAAAGCAAGCAGAGGGTTTGCTGTGGGAGCTCAGCCCCTTCTCTTTTTTATTTATTTATAGTAGATTATAAAGGAGTGTGGCAATTTCAGAGATGAATAAAGCCTAAAACCAGCAGAACTCATCAGATCTGCTGAAGCCAACCTCCCACATAAATGTCACTGAATTATCCCTGTATGGCAGATGGGACATCCTGGCTGGGACTACTGCAAGGCATCCCATCCTAATTAGAAGATGCCCATAACTATCAGTCCATCATCATCCTGTGCAGTTTCATCCAAACTTTTAGAAATTCTCCATGATTTAGAAAAAGCCTACCAAATTTTTATCAGCTCCACCATGACCTCCATGATTTTCTCAAGGCTGACTCATTTCCTGCCATTCTCCCTCGTTCCCAGGTAGCACTCTCAGGACCACGCTTTTACTTCCAATTAGCCCACAGTAAAATGCATTTTGCTTGTCTGGGTGCAGCAGGCTGTGTGATTCAGCCAGCCTTTCTGCTTTATTTACCCTCCTGCCTTTCTCTGGGTGCTTTATCAGCAGTGATTTCACATTTATTTCCACATCACTAACAAAGATGCTGGAGAGCAGCTGTGTGTGGCACCCTGAAAAGCCCCAGAAGCAACTTCTGCACCTGAGGATATGTCTGTTTTCTTTGCTCAACATGTCACTCTACACTGGCATTTTCCCAGTGTGGCAAAGTGAAGCAAGGCACAGGCTCCCCAACCAGCTCTGGTAGGATTGCTGAGGTTAAGCATGGCTTAAGCAGGTTTTAAAATGTGGATTTCTAGTGGAGGTACTGCACACTGTCCTTGACTGCTGGTGGATGGACAACACCTACTCCAGCATTCCCAGCTTGGGCTTGTACTTACCATACGTGTGAAGCAAATTTGGCCTGAGCCCTTGTTTATTCCTAGAAAAAAGCAAGGAGAAATGATGAAGGTCAGCTGGACTGCTCAGCTGCCCCCAGTGCCTGGGGCCCACACCTCCGTTCCACGGGACTGGGACAGCACATTTGGAGAGGAAAGCAAACCAGAGCTTGACCTTTGAATGAAAGAATACAGTGAACCCACCCCATAAAAAATTATGAATTCATCCCATTCTGAGGAAAGGACGGACCCCAGTTCCCTTTGTGGGCAGGAGAAGGGGGAGTTCCAGCTGCAGGTTTGGGGCTGGGTGGCTGTGCCAGCCTGCACACAGCTCTGGGATGGAGGCAGGCTGCAGTTAGCCTCCAGAGTCAGGAGCATGGATAGCTTTACAGGAGCAGCAAGCATTGCCCATACCCTCCCTGAGCCAGGGTTAGAAGCCATGAAGGTCTAATTCACTTTAAGCTTTATTTTGTGCTAGGAATTTCCTAGTGTTTTCTGCTGAACCACGTAAGCTTCCCAGCCACAAGACCTTTCCATTGGCATCGTTTCTTGCTCTGGCTCTCTGTGCAGTGCTACAGTAGCAGGTAGCATTGAGGGCACAGCATTAACAAAATATGCCTGTGGGGCTCCAGCCCACAGATGGGTATGTGCTTGCTAATAAACCTCCTTTGCCCCTGAGATTCCTTGTCTCTGCAACTATAACAGGGGAGGATGACTTTCTGGCAGAGGGTCAGGGTCCAGGGTATCCCACCCGGACTATGTACGAGCGGTAGCGAGCTTATAATAAAAGAGCATTTATCATTCCTGAGCTGTTCATTTGAGGCAAATTGAACAACATGGCAATTACCCCCAAGGTGCCCAGGGACCATCTGCGGTCTCTTGTGTGCAAATGATACGATGAAACTGTTTTGGAAAGCAAAAGAAAAAAGAGAGTCTTTATGTCCCTCACTATCTCGAGGCCTTCTCGCTATCTGCAGGCGATGTGGCTACAGGGGACTTTGATGTTTGTTACACGTGCAACAGAGGCATTGGCGGTGCCTGCTTTTATAGCACCAATACAATATTAACTGCAGCAATTTAAGATAGCCTGTAAAGAAATCTTGAGCAACTGCCTAAGTCCAGAGATACAGTTACCGTTGCTGGTGTGACATTTTGTCCTAATGGGATCAAGGCCATGGTCTGCAATCCTCCCCGCCTCTTCCTAAAACACAGTCGGCAGTTCTTAAGCAGTGTTTGTTCCTCAAGGACTCATAAAATCATCTTTTAAGATGGGGAAAGGCACAAATCATCATGAAGTTCTGGTTTCCAGTAGTTTCTGGTTTTTCTAAAGCTTTCCTGAGAACTGAAGGAAGGCAAGGGTTTCAGCAGAAGTGATCCCCGCTTCTTCAAGAATGTAGAAACCAGATGATGGTAAAAATATTTTAAAAAAATCACTCTAAACGATTACTTATATCACTGCATAAATGCCAAATATATAAACTGTGTTTTGTCTTCTCTGTCATTTCTGAATAAATGCCAGGATCATGAGTATCAAAGCTATCAACACCACAACAGCTTTATTAGACTTAGGCCTGCCTGCATCTTAAAATGAAGATCACCTTTAGGGGAAAAGAGGGGAAAAATCTCTTAAAATCCACCAGATTTCAAGACAGGCTTTTTCCCTAACTCATTTGTAGCTGTACCCTGGCACAGGAGAACTAGTGGAGAACTCAGTTTCTCCAGATGGTTTTCTGAGTGTACTGAGCATCATCAGCAAACAGGACAAGAAAAGGTTGCATGGCCATGCTGGGGGACATTTCCACCACTCCTGCTGCAGCTGGTCACCCGCTCCTGACATCAGGCCACCCACTCCTCTGAAAGTCCTCCCAGGCTGCCTCTCCCATTCAGGGTGGCTGTGGGTGGAGGACCCAGCCACGCTGATGGCAAACCACACATCCACCAGCTAGAATTCCTTTTCTTCAATCCTTTCTGCTTGTTTTTCCCATCCAGGAAGGAGTTAGTCATGTCTATTATTTGTTTCAGTTATTCCTCCCTTACAAATCAAACAAAAAAAGGTCAACAGTGTTGTTTCACCCTATTTGCTTCCTTAATGTTGAAGTCATCATTGCTGTGGTTTTCCTGGCGCTCAGTGATTGACAGCATAGAGAACAGCTACCTGACAGGTAGGCAAGATCTGTCTCCTGAAGGTTAGATGTGGTGTTGTCTGCTTCCCTCTGCTTTTTGTTTGTGGTATTTACTTATTTTTCTTTAATATTTTTCTTTTCAGAAGGGTAAGGCACTCTTTTGTTCCTTTCTCCCCTTCTTCTCCTTCAAAGATGGACTGAAACTTGACCTTCTGATTGTTCATCTCAGATGCACTCAGGAAAGCTCTGAGTGGTAAATGAGGTTCCAAATGCAGGAAGAGATTACTGTATTTTTCTTTTCCTTTTTAAAACCTTGAATAGATGAAAATAGATGGTAATCAACAAACCTGTGGCTAGAGGAAAAATCCCTTTAACTCACATTTTACTTCAATTACATTCAGGACAAAGAAACACATTGCACCATGTGCATGAATAGATGCTTTATTATTCAAAACAAGCTTCAAAGAGCATTACGTCCCCTATAGAAAATATGCAATCAGTGTTTAATTCAATGGTAGGATGCAAATTTAAATTCCCATAAGGGGAAGGCTGTTAATGCCATTTAAATTGGTTGTAAATTACAGATAATACGCTTGAGACCCGAATACAGATTAGGAGAGTGTTGCTTTATGAATCCAGCCCTGCTTTGAACTTACTAAGTATTTATTTATGGACAATAAGACAGTGCAGGCTTGTTTACACCTATATAGTCATCTGACACAATACATATGCAGAAAAAAAACCGTATTTTGTTTTTAAAATACAGAAGCTGTTAGCTCCAGTTTGATGGAGATTGGTTGTGTGGAGATGCTTTTTGGTTGCAACCATGTCTGTTCTCCTCTCTCTCTGCTCCAGAGTCATGTGTTTCTGTACCTTATGAATCACACAGAAACTAGCACAGGGCAATTTCCATCTCCCTATTTTATTAACAGTGGAGGGAAATCCTGGGTGCCTAGTGTAACCCATTGGTCTGTGCTTGGGACAGCAGCCCTTTGCAGGGCTCAGAAGCTGCTGCTGCCTTTGCTGGGCTTGGTACCTTGGTTCTTTCACTATACTGGGTCTGGTGTGTCCCTGCCCATGGCCATGGCTGCCACGGAAGGAGCCTCTCAGCAAGAGTTTTTAGAGGATTTTTGTTTCCAGAGAAAGCAATGTTCTGTGGCTTCATCCTTTGTGCACCAAAATAATCATTAAAAACAACCGATGCACTTTAAGACCAAAGTGTTTAAAATGAGCTGTGTCTCTCACGTAGCACAACGTCTGTTTGCTGTTATTTTCTGCACTGTGTTTCTTGCCCATTCTTTGTATAAGACAATAACTTGTAGAACTGAGATTTTTTAATTTGTAAAAGGCAACTAACCAGTCATTTGAGAAGCAGCTCTGCAAACCACTGATGGCATGAACGAGCCCTTCTGGTATGGATCCCATTAAGGCCACTCTAGCAATGTTTTGCTGGGCTGTGTCATGAGAAATTTGGAGCACATTTCTTCATGTTGTCTCTCCCTAGGTATATCAGTATTTCATCAGCACATTACAAACTGAGCAAAAATACTTTGTGTTGCAAAAGCACCACATTTTGTGGTTAATTTATTTTAAGGCAGTAGAGTTTACATCCCCAGAGTCATGGAAAAGGGGCCATTGCTCTCAAATACTATTTTACAGAGTGGTTTTTACTTTGAATATGTATGTGTGGGTGGGAGGATGGAGGGGCAGGACATACCTCCTTTATTTGTTTCTGAACCTTCTGGCTACATCATAGGAAATGCCTAACTCAGTTACTTGAAGTTTACACAAGCGCTTGCACATTCATCCTAAGCTGACTCCAGAGAGAAAACCGTTTACCCACCTTGCTTTCTTCCTACTGTTTTCAGGCCCATCCAGTTCTCTAATACAGATGATGCACCCGAGCATCTTGTGCTTTTCTGTCATCTTAAGACACTCTCTGCCAACAGAAATATCTTCTGAAAAAGAATGTAAAGGCTTTTTACCTTAAACTTCTGTGTACACTAACCAGCCCATGCTGCTGTAGCCAGTACTGGGAGAGCACACTGGTCTTTCTGGAACTTTCCAAGTCCTCCTGATCCCTGCTGAGGTCTGGACACCAGTTAGTGGATTCAGTGTAATGGTAATGCTGTCGCAGAAAGATAAATTTCATTGTATACAGAGATGATACCATTTCTCTATTTCTACTTGTTTGGGTGACCTTGAAACCTGTTTGTTGCTCTGGCTAAATCTTTATACTGGAAGAAATATATTCTGTAATTTATCTCAAGTTACTTCCAGCTCTGCTTTAAGGCCACAAAGTTCCAGAATTCAACCCCCCATCTTACACTCCTGATCCGTTCCATTTATTTCTAAATTCATAACTGTACCTATGTCTACAGGAAAGTGCATGTGGTTTACATCAGCCTTCATCAACAGAGAAGCAGGTCTTTTGGTCAGGTTATAAAACCTATATGAAATACCATTAGATCAAGAATAGGTACCCATTGGACACCACTAAAACCACACTACATGGGATTACCCTTTCCTACTTCCAAGTTTTTACAATTTCTCTGTTCACATCAGTCATTCTTTGAATAGGAGCTACACTGGTTTTGCTTAGAGCTCTTTTCTCCCCAAACACAATAATGTAGGTACTTTATGGCAGTACCATATTTTGTGATCTACAGACTTATGATTCTGCTAAAAACATGCTATCAAGTATATTTGACAAAACCTGTTTTCCATAAAGTGGTGTTGATTGGCATTACTAATGCTCTCATATTTTCATTTCTTTTTAGGGATTGCATCCCCAATCAGCCTTTCCCTGAACTGTGCCTGGGATCAATGCCAAGATAACCAGTTCAATGCCTCCTTCATCGTTCACTTGACTTTCTAAAATATTGGCCCAAACCTTTCTTTTAAGGCCTCTTGGTCATCTTCTTATTTGCTTTTTATTCCCTTCTCCTATTCTCATTTTCCAGGATTTTCCCAGGGCTTAAAGATTTAGTTCAGAGGACTTGTCTGCTTTTTTTTTATGTTACTCTTGGGTGCAAGCTACTTAAGACTACAAATTTTAAACAGTTACAGATTATGAATAACCACAGTCTAGGATTTCAGACCTGTATATGCTACGCAGAGACAAGGTGAGAGCTCTCTGATGAAGTTCAGACATTGATACATCTTTCATGCTGGACTCTTCCAACACATCCAGTGGGCCAGTTCAGCCTTTGCTTCCTACTTCTCCTGGTTGTTTGCACCAGTTCAACAGTAGCACACACACATTGCTGAACCAGCCTGACATTCATGACTGCACTTTCAGCACTGTCTTCTGGAACCTGACCATACTCTGAAGTAAATTTGTTTTCAAATGGAATCATTAGCATTAAAAGCAGGAGAATTTTAGGATGCAAGTTGTGAAGTACCATGGAACCTCTAAAAGCCAAATTTCCTAGGCTCCTCTGAAGTATGAATAACTTTAACTGTTTCATTAGTAAGAAATGCTTATGTGTATTTTTACTTCCATGTCCACATCATGGTCAAAAGTGACCATCACAGCAAGGAGGTAGAGAGCAGAGTCTTGTTCAACATATGTGTGCTAAGGTTTGACTTTAGCACATAATGGGCTTGATTCTGCACAGTGTGTCACATGGATTTGCATTGCAGGAGATACCCAGCACATTATTGCCTCAAGGTGCCAGAATCACCTTCCCCAAAATCTGGAAACTTTTATACTATAGTTACTTAACTGTCTCATTTAATTAAAGCCTCACAGAAGCAAGGCTGATAGACAGACTACTGTGTCACAGTGGGATTGCTCCCAGACGTGACAGAAATTAGTCCCCTGCTGTCCCTCACCCTGCATACCTACCCCTCTCACCTCCTTTAATCATGCTCTTCCTAGCATAATTAAAGGAATTTCCTCCCAAGCCTTGTCAGCTGCAGATATCAATTTGCAGCCTCTATTTGACCGATCATTTAACACGTCTTCAGAATGGAGCTGGGGATATTCCTCCAGCCTCCTGTGAGTGCTGCTGCCCCATCCTTCTCAGGTCATACAGGTGTGCCCAGCCTGTCCCCATCTCCTCTCTCACTTACACGAGTCCATTGCTGGGAGCAGAGTGGAGCATCTCACAGAATGGCCAGGTGCTGGTGCACATCCCACAGATGGAACAGATTAGAGTAGTAGGGGTCAGGGAGGGCTTAAAGAAGAGCTTAAAGCCTCCCTGGATGCACCACCTGGTAGCCCATTTCACTGTGCACAGGGCTTTCTAGTGTTTATGACTTCATACAGAAAGCCAAGTTAGCTCTTCAAGTTCCTGTGTAAAATATGTGATAACATATCAAGCAGCCAATGTCAAAAGACTTTGGGCTACATTCATAAATGCTTCACATGAATCCCTAAAGACACAATAAATTATTGCTTCAGAAGTATCTTCATTCACCTGTTCCAGGCAAATGGGAAAAGGACAATGAATTTTTCTTTTTGAAATGCCAGAAATCCTAAACTTATGAAATTTCCTGACAGCCTCTACATTTGCACTGGGATTTTATGAGGTTGTATCAGTTGACCTTCCCCTTTCAGAGTTCAAGCAAGTTGAAAAAAAGGAACTGTAATAAATATAGCCGCAGACACATTTAAGCGCACACTGTAATCCAGAAAATGGAACTTATTCTAAAGGCAGCTCCTTCTGAATTTTCAGTGAAAGAATTGATAGCATTACCCATTGAAATGGAATTTAAATGGAGATAAGAGGGACAAAGTTTTGTTCTGTAAAAGCCTCTGATTCTGAGCCAGCATCTTAACAAATCTTTAAAGATGAGATAATAGAAAACTTTTGTTTGTTTGTTCATTTGTTTGTTTGTTTGTTTTCTACTAAGAGCAGGGATTTAAGAAAGAAGGAGGGAAGGTGGTGGTGGTACTGCCCCAGTGACCACCTGCAAGCCAGCCATCACTCCTCAATGCTGCAGCCATGTGCAGCTCAGAGCAGACTGTGCGGTCATTTGTCATATCAAAGCACGGACATTTGTCTTCAATGTCCTTTAGCTTTTCAAACTCCTTCCTTCTGTCCTTGGTCTGCATTTTTCTCCTGGAATGCATTTCCCCATCAGTCACTTTCACACATTCCCCCATGGGTAGGAAAATCTGTCTTAAAAAAAGGTTTTGCAAAGCCCATTGTTCCCATCTTTTTAAATTTCTCTTGAAAACCTTCCTGGGCCACCACACCTACAAATCTCTCCCATCTGGGGCTGGTTAGGCAAATGCAAGCTGTGACTTGTGAAGCCTCTTCCTTTTATTGCTCCCCCACTTTCTCAATCCAGCTATAAGCAGATTTTGCCCACCCCTTGCACCCTGCAAATGTGCAGATCTCCTGGTAAGGGGACCCTCCTTTTCACATCCCACCTACAAGGCACTGAGCCCACTGGGAATTTGCACACTGAATTCATCTGCCCCTCCCATTGTGGAGCCAGAGCAACTGACCTAGCAGCGTATTGTGCCCCTCCACTTTCTGCAGGCAAGCTCTCAGCAATCAAGCAGTTAAATATCCATCTTTTTGCAAAGTTCTGTTGCTGTTATCATTGCTCACAAATGCCGCTTTGTAGTTTGGTTGTTATTTGCAAAACACTAGGTGTTTCATGGAAAAGGCAAGATTCGGCAGTGAAGCGAGTCCAAGCAGGCTGCCACCAGGCCACCCCTCTCACATTCTGAGAAAGGCACAACTCCAGCTGCCTACCCCTATTTCAATGAAAATCTATGGGTCAAAATACTTTTAGGTGACTTGACAGCAATACTGTGTACCAGTAAATAAATCCTGGTTTATAAAACTGCCTGTACAAGGAAGAGGGAAGCCATTTTCCCCACTCTACTTCATCCCTATCCCCACATATGCAGCACACACCACTTATATGGAGGTGAGACCTCAGTGATAAATTGCAGAGCAATGTGTTAAATGAATTTGTATTGCACCCCCAATGGCTTCCCCTGCCCTCTGACTTTTATTCCATCTCTCAGGATTTACTCTAACATTCCTTTGAACAGCCACCATTTAAAAACAGAAAACTAAACCAGAAAGGTCACCATCACCTAAAAAATCCAACCCACTCACCCATTAAGTTTTTTTTCTTCATGCACACAAGAATTTCCAGACAACTCTACATGGCCATGTGGCAAGATGAGAAAGACGTAGTGCTGGACCAGTTACCAGTTTCTTTAAACATAACATCACATGACCCTAAGGCTTTTATCCTGCAGCCATACAGAGAAATGCAAACAGGGAGCAGAGAACTGCTGTTTGGACGTGGCAGCCTTTCACCACAAGCACGGCACAAGATGGGAAAGCAGAAAATCTAACTGTGCAATGTTCCAATTTAATCTTTCAGGGAGAGAAATGAAAGGGCCATGGCACTGGGAAAGAAAGCTTTCCTGTTTCCTAGTGACACTCCATTTAGATCTGGAATAGCTCCCAGAAAGGACTTTAAATATGAGAGACCTTTGTTTTTGAAAACACCATTTTGGCTCATTTCAGAGGGTTTTATGGTTTTCTGTGGGCATGGATAACTGGATTCGTGACAAGTCCTTTTGTATCCTTTATCAGCAAAAGGATACAGAAGCTGCCACAGTACTTTCAAGTTTCCAAGCCCACATTGCTCATTTTTCCCTAATATGTTTGATTGATGTAGCATCATCATTATCTGGTGTATACATATTTTCTTTACATTAATGTAGCACAAGCCATGTAATTTACTTGTGTGAAGTCAAATTGTTTCAAATTTTTTTGTTCTCTTACAAAGAACCCTTTTACCTCCTTGTTGTGGTTTAACCCCAGCCAGCAGCCAAGTCCCACACAGACACTCACTCATGGCCCCACCAGCAGGATCAGGGAGAGTATGGAAGGGTGAAAGCTTGAAAACTCATGGGTTAGATAAAGACAGTTTCGTAGGGAAAGCAAGAGCCAGGTACACAAGCAAAGAAAAACAAGGATGCATTCACTGCTTCCCATGGGCAGGCAGATGTTCAGCCATCTCCAGGACAGCAGGGCCCCACCAGATGTAACAGTGACTTGGGATGACAAACTCCATCTCTCCAAATGTCCCCTCCCCTTCATCCTTCTTCCCCATTTCATGTACTGCATGATGTCAGATGGTCTGGAATATCCCTTTGGTCAGTTTGGGTCACCTGTCCTGGCTGTGTCTCCTCCCAGCCTCCCGTGCACCCCCAACTTCCTCACCACCATGGCAGGAGGAAAAGGAGAAAAGGCCTTGGTTCTGTGTAAGCCCTCTCTGCAGTAATATAAACACTAGATTATCAAACCTGTGTTTAGCACAAATCCAAAACACAGCCCCTACCAGCCACTGTGAAGGAAATTAACTCTACCCCAGCCAAAACCAGTGCACCCTGCATTAGACCTCATTGCTGCCAGGATCAGAAAGCCTCAGAGGGCAGGATGTGTCATTTAGCAATGACCATGAAAAAGCAGATAGCAGTGAATTTGTAGCAATATAGATAAATATCACATCATTTAAGTGTGTACCACTATTAATCCCAAGAACCAGCAATGAGCTATAATGCAAATCATTTGTTGCATGAACCTATTGGAGCTGACATCATCCCTTACAAGTGATAATGCACATAAGCTGTTGTCAATTATTTCTATCTATGGTGCACCTATCTACACTCCAAAAGAGTGTTTGACTATCACAATCAAGGCATGGAGCACAATTCAACAGAAAGGCTGAGGAGCCTTTGGCATGGTTTTCCACAGAATTCTCCTGGAGAAACTAGCTGCTCACAGCCCAGATGGGTATACTGGATACGACCTGGACAAGCTGGACCAGTGGGTTGAGGCCAATTGTATGAGGTTCAACAAAGTCGAGTGCTGGGTGCTGCACTTGGGCCACAACAACCCCATGCAGTGCTACAGGCTGAGGGCAGAGTAGCTGGAAAGATACCCAATGGAAAAGGACCTGGAGCCAGCTGAACATGAGCCAGCGTGTGCCCAGGTGGCCAGGAAGACCAATGGCAACCCGGCCTGTATCAGCAATAGTGTGGCCAGCAGGACCAGGGCAGTGATTGATCCCCTCTACTGGGCACTATGAGGCCACATCTCAAATCTTGGATTCAGTTTTGGGCCCCTCAGTTCAGGAAAGAGGTGCTGGAGGATGTCCAGAGAAGGGCAACGCAGCTGGTGAAGGGTCTGGAGCAAAAGTCTGATGAGGAGCAGCTGAGGAAGTTGGGGTTGCTTGGCCTGGCTCAGGGTGGACCTTATAACTCTCTACAGATGCCTGAAAGCAGATTTGTAACCAGCTGTGGGGAGCAGCCTCTTCTCTCAGGTAACAAATGATAATATGAGAGGAGGTGGTCTCAAGGTGCACCAGGAGAAGTTTAGATTGGAAAGCAGGAAAAATGTCTTCAGTTAAAGGGTTGCCAAGCATTAGAACAGGCTGCCCATGCAAATGGTTGAGTCACCATCCCTGGAGATACTTAAAGGAAATGTAGATGTGGTGCTTAGAGACATGCTGTAGTGATGGACTTGACAGTGCTGGGTTAAGGGTTGGACTTGATCATCTTAAAGGTATTTTCCAAGCTAAAGGATTCTATAATTCTAAAGTTCTATAATTCTGCGACAGCATGGTGATGACTGTGACCTGAAGTCATGACAATTGGCTAGCACCACGATGGGTATTTGGAGTTTTCTTCCTTGTTATGGATCAAAGAGAACTGGAGCCATGACATTTCCTTACTGCTGGGGATGTCTGTGTCCTTGGAGAAGGGTGAGATATACTTCAAACATCTTTAATAAAAGAAAATGGTGATAAGCCATTCTCCAGGCAAGAGTTGTAAATACCACTGTGTATATTGGCTTTTAAAATAGAGACATTAGCCAGAATATCTCAGACTGTGTAATTTAGTGTCTTTTATCATTTCATCTTCTAGTTACAGTACCAAAAGAAGGGATGTCTGGAAGATAAATTTAATATGCAGAAGAAAATCACCCACTTAAAACATATTTAATACTTGAATTGTGTAATAAAAAGGCCAGTTTTATTCTTTTTCCAAAAATGGACTTAGAAACTCAGTGCTTCCTGAAAAATGGCTGAGTTTTTGAAAACTACCTATCTTTTACAAGTTTCAGATCTTTCCCTTCTTCAACATCACGGGTAGAAAAGCTAATGTAGTCTGAAAATCCCAGTATATTTTTCATGACACATTGGTGTGCAGCAATGGGTTAAGCAGTGGGTTGTTAAACACAGACTACAGTAATGCCTATTTCCCAGTAGAATGGAGGACGCAGACTTTACAAGTTTCTAAGGTGAAATTATAACAATGACTTTGATTGGTCTTGAAGCTCTTGTATTGAAGCAGATGTTCATACTTTACCTCCATGTGTGATATAGCTATTGAACAAAATTAAATGGCAAAACAGACGCAGTCAATATGTGATGTATGCAATTTGATGACCTTATGGAAGCGAGGAGGAAATCAGACTTCACAGCTCTTAGTGGTCTCATTGCTTGTGGAAGGTTAAGGACAACAGGTGAAAAATTTGGGAGGCTATATTGAAAACAGGGTAGTCTGAATGAAACATGTAGCCCCTGCCATGCAGTCTATAGGCAACCTGTAATTATCAAAATAGAAACCTGCTTTTCACATGGCATGTAGGCAACAGACTGTGAGAGAAAACAAGGACTATGGCAGCTCTGCATTTGTACTTCACTAAAAGAAAACACAGAATTAAGCCAGGAGAAAAGAGCATGTCAAATCAACCCTCTCTTAGTGGCCAGGAAAATCATTCCAGTGACTGACAATGTCAGCCATGTCTCTACGTCCTGGAAGACAACCAAATGTGTACAGGCACAGTGAGTGAAGATAAGGCCAACCAGCAGGACCCAGGAGGCACCCTAGGGATCCTGCTTTTGGTAAGACTTGCAAGGGAGATTTCTGAGGCACTGAAAAATTCTTTACCTTATGAAATACACTTGCTGAGGTGTGAATGATTAATCATCCAGAGAGAAATTTGTCCTTCTGATCTGCCATGCAAATCACAGTGAAGTGGCAGGAGCGCAGTGTTTGCTTGGCTGCAGAGCATGAAGGGGACTCAGTCCCCCGTGCTTCCCAACACAGCAGGCCAGATCCCATTTCCTCCCACCATCCCATCTGGTTAGGTGCCAGCGCTGCAGGCAGCATGTGCCCTTGCTACCAGAAGCCAGACTCCCTCCTTGCAGTAGGATTATGCATGTCCTGACTTTTCCTGAGCTGGCATCTGCCCTTGTTCTTGATCCATCCTGGCTGGCACCCTACGTGCCCCAGCAGACTGATCTGTGCATCAGCTTATTGGTGCCAGGTACCTGAACCACACAGGAGAAATGTGAAGATGTCCCTCACCCAAGCAGTGTAAGTGGCCTGGGGTGCTTCAGTCCCTATTCCCTCTGTCACACCTAGAGATGCCTTGGAGAGTGTGTGTGAGTGTCTGTGTGTGTGTACATGTGCAGGGCAGCTGAGTGAAAACAACAGATTTTTGTGCTGTGTCCTCCTGTCTGAGACATACAGATTTCATAGGAGAAATCACGCAGAAGTCAGCCCAGAGATAAACAAACATTCCCCATAGGAAGGTGTAACCAGAACTATGCATCTTCACCTGGCCTGTGCCTCACCTACACATAGGACAGCAGCACTGCTATTTCCCCAGGTCTGCTGGAAACACCTTTGCTCCCTGCTCTTGGAAGAGCATTAACAATTCCTAGCAGTGACTCTCAGCCATTCTGTGCCTGATGGACCCTCCCAGGCTTGTCTGCCATACCTGTAGTTTCTGACACAGGAGCCTTCAGGTTAGGTCAGCAGTGCCTGTCCAGTCCCTGAGAGCAAGACCTGATGTTCAGCACCACTGAATGTCATTTGCTTTCTATTGTTCTGGCTTTCAAGGTCATCCAGTTTTCCTGCATGGTTAAGTGCTGCACTGGGGGACTGGCGTCCTCATTCCAGCCAACAGGAATACATTTTTAGGAGGCTACTGCAGATGTTTGATTAACAGAACGAGTCAGGATATGACATTAGTTCCCAGAGTGTCTCCTAGATCTCACAGCATCACTTCTATTTCACTGACCAATCAACTCACATTGCACTTCTGGAGCACAGGTTTACCATAAGGCAGTTTCTGCCCAAAAGTAGCTCTCCTGCAGCAGCATCCATGTGGAGCTGGTAACTAGGCAGCTGAGACAGCTGGTAAAGGCCTCATTCCATGTTCAGTTGAGGTGAAATGGACATTGTAGGCTTTAGGAGGTTTTTTCACCAAGTATTTTCCAACATGATGTTGATGGATGACTGCTGAAGCATCTCCCCCCCAGTCTATACCCATGTGTGTTTTACATGGGGGTTGGAGTCCCTGCCCATAGCACCATTTCAGGGTCCACATATAGGAATGCCTGTGTTTTGAGCAGCCATCCTTAGCACAGGTGTAAAAATCCTGATATAAGACTAATTATGGCAAAGTAATTATTTCTGAGCCATGATGGCAGGCAGTTAACTCCAAATAGGATATAAATAGTGGTGGGGAGAAAACCTTCTGTAGGGGGAATCTAAGCTAGAAGGGGCCAAGGAGAGCCCAGATACAAGCCAAATAAATAGAAACCTTTTCAAGCACAGGATAAGGCTGTGTTATTTCTTCTCAGTTTCCAGTAACCCAGAGTTCTTGAAAGATGCAGACAGAAAGCTGGGCTTTTTCTGCTCTGCTGCAGATGCAGAATGGCCTTTCAGTAGCACCTGACAAAAAAAACCCCAAAACCAGAAACAACAACAACAAAAACCCCACACCTTTATTGGAGTTATTTTCCGAAAGGTGGTTCTACTATTGCTTACAGCACAAATATTCTGGTAGCCATGTCCCCAGACTTTCATGTTTGCCATGTTTTATGTTCTCAAGAGAAACGCATCAGACAGCAGCTACCCAAAGGAAATCCTGTTTGATTCCTCCCTGGTTTATACCAGGCACAGCCCTTAGGCAAATGTCTCATGTCTTTGAGTTTCCTGCCAGTCCACAGACCTGGGCTGCTGGGCAGTTGTATTTTCAAAAGCTAAACATAAAGATGCTCAAGAAGATTTCAGACTCATTAATAATGTTTTATAGTGTTATCTCAAAAAAAAAAAAATACTACTTTCCTCAAACATTACAACTAACTTTCTGATTTTAATATACATTTGTCCCATGGGGTTTGCACCCATTAAGATAGATTAAGTGACTATTCTAATGTACAATAGCAGATTTTGCCCTGTGGTTTAGTGGCTGGCTGTGGTTGACTGATACCCAGCCCTCTGAATCCCTGCTGAGTATCTAAGCTCTATGAACTGCAGTGAATGCATTTAATCTACATAAAAAGAACACAAATTGCATGTTAGCCTTTTTGAGCCCAGTAATCAGTTTTACAGTTTACTTGGTATGCTTCTCCGCAGTCCTAGTGGCTCCAAGGAGGTTCCAAGGATTCTTCCTTTTTTTTTTCCCCTGCCCATCTCACATAGAAGAAAAGTGTTTGCATTTTGATTGTGCTCATTCCCTGACCCCTGTAATTTAACCATTGTTCATATTTAGTGCTGACTGGAGTCCTGCGGGGCAGCTGATAACAATAATTTGTAATAAAGCATATGCAGGCTCTATTTTTTATCCTTGTTTTCCCTAATAATGTGAAATTAAATTTATTAATTAAAACAGATGAAATAAAATAGGATTCCGGGGCTGCCAAAATACGTGGATTATCCCAGCCTCGCATTTAGGATGATTATACTATTTGGCACATATATAGGGCTTCAAAGTGGCATCGCAGTTAATCCTTACCCCACCGCCCCTCTGAAGTGTGTTGTTATTCCTCAATTTGCAGATGAGGATGCCCAAGCAGAGAGGTTAACTCCGGAATGAGCCAAAGCCTGCGCAGGCACAAGCGGCTTCCTGCAGCACAGCCCCCTCTCTCCTCCCCCGTGTGATTTTGGATGATTACCGGGAGATTTGGGAGATTACCGGGGAAGCCTGCAGTCCGCGGAGCTTTTGCAGGGCGGGGGATTTGGAGGCGATGTTCTGAAATGGGCTTGGAGGCGGGGGAAGGGGGGCTCTGTCGGCGCTGAGCACATCCTGACAGGCCTGACAGCGGCATCCTGTGCAGACCACGAGGTGCAAATTGAGTTGCTCATTTGCCAGCTGCATCATGCAGATGAGGAGCTCATCCCAAAATTGTTATTATCCCAAACACATACATAGTCTTCAGGACTCAGATTAAAAAAAACCTCAAAACTAAACTAACAGCTGGGAAAAATGTGCAAAATGCTCTTTGGACCAAATAGTTCTCTGGCAAAATGTAGTTTCAGCTAAATATTTTGTGGGGTAGTTGTTACTAATATTGGTGAGATGAGAAAATATTGTAATATTCTATCTCTGCTCAATTTCAGCTCAGGTAATTTTGATATTTTTTGCTGCTTTCATACACAAATATCCTGTGGTGTGTGAGTGAAAACAAAAAGGAAATTAAACACATCAAAACGTGATGTCTTGGTAGTTCTGCAATTTATTTTGGAGGGGAGCTGGATTTTGTGGGACACTGCAGGATGCAACTCTCCCTGCTGGGGCTCAGGACTACTCCCTCCCGCTGCACTGCAAATTGCAGAATGGCAAAATCCTGGTTCCTGAGCAGCTCTGGTGGTGACAATGGGAGTGTGCACAAGCTGGGCTTGAGACTGTCCATGGCAGGTGTTCTTGTTATGATTCACAGGCTGCAAAACCCCTTGGCTGCTCTTTGGGAGCAGTAAGGCACTGGCATGTGGTGCTAGGAGAATCTGTGCATGCCCCATCCCTGGAAATGTTCAAGGCCAGGTTGGATGGGGCTCTGAGAAACCTGGTCTAGTGGAAGATGTCCCTGTCCATGTCAGGGAGTCTAAAACAAAGTGACTTTCAAGGTCCAACCCAAACCATTGATTCTATGATTCTGCAGGGAGCAGGCTGGTGTGGAAGCATCAGACCTTCCAAAAGCAACTGGTTTTGCCTAAAAAACTTGTTTTTACCCTGTTGAGGGGGAATAAAGGGTAACCCTGAAACTGTGGCACCCTGGTGAGTCTGCTGAGAAGGCTGGGGGCAGACAGGCAGACAGTACTGCCTTGCTGCTCAAAGGGCTGTGAAGGAAGCACATCCGATCTCAAATGGAGACAGGAGTGGATGGGGGGTGGCAGTCTCCTCCAGGGAGTTCAGCCTGGGTATTCTCATGCACCACAGGCTTCCCAACGGGATGGGGGGATGTGGGGTATCTTTGCTGAAGGGACAGTCATAAATCAGCCCATGACACAAGCTAATGAGGAGCATAACGAGGAGTGAGAAAATGAGGGTGACTGATAGCAGACAAAGCTTATGCAACTGGGAACATCTTGTATGGCTGGGACCCTGGCTTGTAACCTCTATTGGCTGTAACAGATGAGGTTAAAAGGATCATCTCCTTGTTCTTCTCAAAAATGTCTATCTTCAGCAGACGGTAAATTCTGACAGCTTGAGACAGTGAACATTGCAGAAAGCTGTGAGGACTTCAGAAACAGATCACATCTTTTTTACCCTACAGGAAATCTTTAGAACATCTGGAAGGCAGCTATAAAATTTTCTTATTTTATGTTTTAATTACATTTTGAGATTGTTAGGCTAAGCATCCTCTTCTTTAAAAAGAAAAAACTTCATGCTCAAAATATACAGAAAATTAAATATATACCAAGAACTGTTTTGGTTAGTTGTCACTTGTAAGTCACTATATTATAAACAATAGGAGAGGGAACATTAAAACATGAGTTTCAACAATTTTCACCAAGAGTCCAACAAAGAAACAGACTTTAGGTGTTGACAAGAATTGCTTAGCAGGGAATGATATTGCATAATGCAGAGCTTGTGAACATCAGCTTTACATAAACTTCTTCCATATGAGACGTTAATCAGGATGGAGAACTGAAGGATCTGAAAACAATCAACATTTCTCCTTTCAAAGCCCTGATCTTTGGTGTGAAGAGCTGATGCTCTCCCTGTGTGGTGGGAGTGCAGGAGGATGTGAGGTAGCCATGGGCTGATCAGAGGTGGGCACATTCTCTGGGGTGTGTTGGGCTGAAAGCTCCACATTGCCCAGGCTGAGCCCACTGAAGGAAGGTGCTTGCTCAGGGTAGAGATGAGGGAGCCAGTGAAATGAACTTCTGAACCAGGGCAAACCAGACCTGGATGAAACTGGGATGGTGATTCAATGGTAAAAATTAATAAAAGAAGGAGTAGAAAGTGGCTGGGAGGTTTAGAAGGATTAGTGCAAGGGGGAAGACAGCAGCAAAGGAGACAGAACTGCAGATGTACCTGCACATCTTAGATAAATATATGGATTACTATAGTTCCTACAGACTGACTTTGGTGATAAATGAAAATATTCACTATGTTAATGTAATGGCTATATGCAAAATACAAGTGTATCTTCAAATATACTGATATGAATATATTTCATATGACTACATACGAAAATATATAAGCATGATTCACATATCTTTTGAACCAGAATTTGTAAGGAAGGATTTTTTTTTCAGCAACATAAACAACTGTATATGACAGTTTCCAAGTGAGATTTTGATTTTGCATTTTCAAATTACATTTTCATTGTCATAAATGCAAAATGCATGTGCAAAAAAAAGGGGGAAAAAAAAGCTGTTTGCCCTATTACCTTTGTATAAAGATCTAGTCGTGAAATACAGTTTGATTGCAAAATATATGCCGTTCCCAAGGGAACTGCTGCTTGAAAGGATTTACTAGCTCTGATTAGACCGATGAGACAGTCATTTGCTCCCAGCTTAAGCTAGTATGAAGCTGGAGAAAGACAATTGGCTTGAAGAACCTGTGTCACAGTAACATGGCAAGCTTCTCTTCCTTGGGTAAAAGGGATCAAACCAAGGTTATTATGAGCAGAGTATTGCTCTTAGCTCAGAGCAGCACCCTGGCTGAATATGGTCGGATCCACCGCTGTGGTTGGTATCACCTCATGATGTGCTCATGCCATGCCCATTTAAGCCAGCAGGGACTTCATCCGTTCATGTTAGGGGAAAAACTTGCCTGAGACTGTGGGGCACAGCAAGTTCTGAATTAAAGTGTCTCTTCTTTTGGTGCTAAACTGATCGAGGTGACACTGCCCTGGGAAGGTTCAGGGTGCCATGCCCAGATCAACTGCAGCTGCCATCAGGTGACATCTCCATCATCTCTAGCCCACCAGGGAAGGCTGCTGGGCTGTGTGTACCCCTGCTGCTCCCAGGACCTGGAGCATGGGTGCTCCAGAGACTAGTGAGACCTCTCCACCTCACTTTCTCTGCAGCCACCCCGCCTGGAGCTGGACCCCCTCGGCCTACGGTGATGTTACAGTGGGTCAGATTTCAGTATGCGTAACTTGGGCATGCACCTTAAGTGCAATACTCCAAATTATCTGTTTCTTTTTGTCCCTTTAAATGCTTTTGGGATATATTTCTGGAGTTTCTTAATTTTATTTTTTTTAGCACATTAATCTTAAAGATTAATGCAAAGTCAAGCAGTCTTTTACTTAAACAAAGTCACTCGCACATATACTTTCAGTAATCACCTCTTGGGCAGCTAATGTTTATACGTTGAATTCTGCAATAACAATTGGCCTCCAGTGTGCCCACGGCCCACCATAAATGCCAGTGCATTACTCTTTCAAGTAACATAGTATATTTTGCACTTTAGGAAAGTGCAATCTAGAACAATCCCAAAACTATAGTGTTTATTCCCACAACTACACAGAGCAATGTGGGAGTGCCTTTGGAGAGCTGCAGCTATGCTCTGCAGAAGGAGACTGGGGATCAGAAATAAGAGAAATCTCTTGGTTGCATGTCCGGCTTCTCTCTCCCACCCTCAGGACTCAGCACGTAACCCCAACCCATGGTCTTTCTCATCTTGCATGGCCACAAACATATGCCTTGGCCCCTCTGGTCTTGGCAACTGTGCTACAAACCAGTTACTTTCCCCATGCCAAAAAAAGTCTGAACTGTTTTCCTTTCCCTGACCTTTGGCCAGCACTCGCTGTCCTTCTATAAATAATTCCCCACCTTTGTTTAAACTCTTAAACTGAAGGTATTTATTGCTTGTCGTCATATTCCTCAGGATTTTCCTCTCTGCTAGATATAATAGTGATCTGTAGACACTCTTCATGTCTTACCCTCCCACCTATCCACTCTTCTATCTGTCCCTCCTGACCTGACCCCACAGACAAGAAGTGCATTTTCAGCCAACCAACAGGAAAGGGGACCTTGTCTCTGGAGGAATGGGGAAGGAAGGACACAGTGGAGGCAGAGGGCAGGATTGTCATTCACAGTTTGCAGAGTGCATCAGATCACCAGCATTTTCACTTGAAGAGTAGTGCCTGATCCCATGGAACCCTGCTCCCAACAAGGCTATTATACACAAGCTGCAGGACAGTCAAATTTCATTATCCCTTCTACAAAACATATGGAGGAAACAAAATGTTGGAGGATACTCCAGTGACAGCTAATGACATTACTGAAATTACTATAAATATCATCTTTAATCTAATCAAAAACAGTATATCAAAGACATTAAAGCTGCAGATGCTTACTGTGCCAGGGGGGAACCAAATGAAGCTTTACAGATGTGTCATACTGTGAAGCTGTATTTGCATAATAGAAAATGAATGCTGGTTGTATCTCAGATTTCTGCTGCTTTTTAAGCCAGGGGGGATCTGGACATTACATTTAGTGTAGATCTTTCCAGGTAGTCCAAGGTTTGGGCAGACAAACAAAAAATACAAATTATCTGCAGGCCTGACAAAAAAATTTCTAACGAATGGTCACTTCATCCCTCGCTAATTATTACCTGGGCCACTCTGTCACGTACTTAATTAGCACCGTTTCTCTTGAAAGCATATTTCACTGAACCAGTGCTAACTGCAGAGTAAGAACCAACAAAGTAACATCAATCAGTTAATTAAGTAGTTAACACATTTCCTTCCTTCTTAATTCCTGCTTTTGATTTTCATTTAGCTGCTTTTAGCATCTGAATTTTCAGGAGGTTTGTTTCTGGGCAACCAGTGGTAGCGATGTGAGAGAGGGACCCTACCAACATGACTTTCATGCTATTATTTTGCTACTGTAGGGAGATGTTTGTGCTGTCTTGGGGTCTCTAGCACCATGGGGAACATTTCTGGGAAATAAAAGGACAGGTGTACATTTATTAAATACAGGCAGAATCCTGCTTACTCCTGGAGAAATGAACAGAGTGACAGCACTACTCCCACCACTGGGCTCAGGTTTCCCCTCCAGTGCACACCAGAGCAGGAGAAGCTCCCAGGCTTCAGGGCTGCTTCCTGAGACAGAGTATTTCCAAACTGGCAGAGCTACAACAACCTTGGGCTTCTACAAGCATGAACTAAGACACTCTGACCCACGTGGGCAGCGAACTGCTTTCCTCAGTGTGCTCTCCCATGTCAACCAAGAGCACTGTAATGCAGGGGCTGCTGAAATCTCATTGAAACAGAGAGAGTGCAATAACATTTCTGTTTGACCTCATTGACAGAAGAAGGTATAGAGCTAAGAAAAGAAGAACCTAGTGATGTGTGTTTGTTTTGCTTTAGGTTGTCCCCACTCAGCCATGCCTTCCTCCAAAGACTGCTTAAACCTCAGTGATGTCCTTGCCTGAACTGTTCTGGTCTCCCAGCAGCCCTTCCTCCAGACGCCCTAGTTTGGGTCATGCTCCAATTTCCCTCTTTACTGACGTGGGAATAGCACATGTCTCTGACAAAGCAGCTCATGCAGTTGGGTTACATGGAAGGAGGTGTGGATCCAGCAGAAATGTGCTTTGTCTGTGCCCAGCCAGCTCTTTGGAAGCAGATTTCAGGGTTTTCCTGAACGGACCATGGTGGGAATATGCATTATCAGGGCAGAAAAGGGTGTTGTGGTCCTGGTAGCTCGACATGAGCATGGTCTATGGCCAACCCTGTGTCCATAAACCGCAGCAGGAGCATTGCATTGAGCAGAACAGCAGAGCTCTGACTTCACAAGATGCCCAAGGCTGGATTTCACTAGACTGCACACTAGGTTTTACCTGGCATGAGGCCCACATGTGGTCTCTACTGAAAAAAAAAAGGATTTTGTCCTAAAAGATTACATGCCTGCATTTATTTAAACTGCCATTTGCAAGAACATATTCATTAAAAAAGAAAGCATCAGGAAGAGGTTCACTGGAAAAAGGATTTCTGTTCAGCTTTAATTTAAGTGGAAAATAATGTTTGTACTGCTGCATGGCAAATATATTAGAAGGATTTGAGATGATAATATAGAGTAGGTTAATGGCAGTTTCATAATCTAATCTGCTGTTGAATTCTGATTTTACCAACCATCTTGCCTCCTTGGGCTTAGAAAGTCTTTGTGTTTCCATAAACTCCAGCAGATTGAAAGAGTTCAGAGTTGAAAGCTCAGTGATTTAGATTTGTCATGCTGCTAAATGCTATGGCTTAGGAGCAGTGAATAACTGCAATATGGAGTCTCTTACACACCAGGGAATCTCCAGCTCCTTGAATGGGTGACAATCCATCCCAGGGATTTGCATCCCAGCTCCCATGAGCTGC
Source organism: Nicator chloris (assembly GCA_013400495.1). NCBI lineage: Eukaryota > Metazoa > Chordata > Aves > Passeriformes > Pycnonotidae > Nicator > Nicator chloris. Next base: position 102,067 of record WAAE01003773.1, on the reverse strand, counting down.
TGCCTGCACGCCCACATTTGGATAATTCCTCAGAGGCAAAACACACCAACAATTTTACTTTTAAACATAGCTCATTTTCACCAGCTTCAGTGGACGAGGATGTCAAAAGGCAACCCCTAGAAATGCAGGTCACATTGCATGGTGCTCCTGGGTATCCCCTTCTCTGGGGACATAGGTTGTGGGGAGCCAAATTCCTCTTGGGAGGATGGGAAGTAGAGAAGATGTGTTGATGTGGGTCTTATGGGGACCTCCAGTATGTGAATCCAGCCTTGAAGCATGGCCCACATCCTGGGTCTCCTCTGAGCTTTAGAGGGATGCTCAGCATGCTGTGCTCCATTGGGAGCAGGTTTGAGGTGCAGAAGCACTGCTTCGTGTTGTGTTTTTCCAGCTGCGTGAGAGGACATGAGCTGCCTGTGCCTCCTAAATGATGCATTTAACTCAGCTCGACAGAAAATGTTGACAGACAGAACGTGGGTTTACTACTTTGATACTTATGGGGAAAGACTGGGGAAGGAGGAGGAGGATGTCCAACTGTTTAGAAAGGGAATATTTAAGGAAGATGCAGAAGAAGAAGCAGTCGGCAACTGGTACGCCTAACCTACAAATGTCAGCTTTGCAGAGTGAGTCAGTCTAAAAATAACCTCCAATTGTCTCCCAGCTACTTCAGCAGCACAGCGAAAGCGCAAGTGGTTGAGAAAAATCACCAGAGGGGGGAAGAAAGATTCTCTGTCTGGCTTTTTTTTTTTTTTTTTAATTAAAAAAGCCTATGCTGTTAGAAATTTCTGACTAAAAATGAAGCAAATACCAGGCTCTCAGAAGTCTAGATGCAAGTTAACCTTGCTTAATTGTATTCACTCGATTTATTTTGCCTCTATTTATTTTACCTCTGAAAGGCAGTATAGGCTCAATTCCAGATATTCTGTGGAACACTATAAATGTAAAGCATGGATATCCTTGCAGAATTGCATGAGAACTTCCCGTACCCCCACCCCGCCGACTAGACTCCCTTTCCATACTCAATATTTTAAATTAGAGTATTGAATATCTCACTGTATAATTTGCATACTTTCTTTTGCAGCAGTCTTCCTGCTCATTAATGGCCTATGAACTATTCTTTTCTCTTTTCAGAGGTCATTGAAATACGGTTTTTCTACAGCAGCATTAAACTAATCTATGGTAATATTTCAGAATCATTTTAATGCATGACCCAGAAATCTGTAGAAGCTTTTTCCCTTTCCTGTTGTCTGAAGCTACGGCTCCACAATAGGTGCACACTGGCTTCAAGATGCAGTAACAGCCAGAACAATTCCAACACTATTCCATCCCTATGCACTTCCATTTGATATAGCAAACCAACCAAAAAATACAAAAGGAAAGATCTGAGACATGAATTTGCAAACAAGCAAAAAAATGCTACTGAAAGACATGAAAACTAAATACCTTTCCAGTAATGTACCGGACTGGTGCTTACCTACAAATGTTCTAGAGATAAATCATGCTGCTGTAGATTAGAGGAGCTATTTTGCCTATTAATACTATATATTTCTCTGATTTTAGGTCTTCCAGCATGGAAAGAAGATGTCATGAGGTCTCTCCACTCTGGAACAGATTTTCCAGAATCTCGGTTTTTAAACAATTAAGCCTAGAATGTACCAATTTTGAGGCTTGAAACATCATTTACTCTGTTATATTCCCGTTTTCTACTCTGTCACTGGAAAAAAAATACACAGCAGGGTTCTTGACAGGGTCTCCCCATGTCTTGTAGACTCCAATGGCATTTTCACTGCCATAAGAATGTCAAACCCAAATGGATCAAGCTTGATGCTGATGCTGATGCTGATGCTGATGCTGATGCTGATGCTGATGCTGATGCTGATGCTGCTCAAGAAAGATCAGTCACAAGGATGAGGAGGAACACATTATGAGGCAGGCAGATGGATGCTGCAGTGGAAATGCCCTGTGTCCAGAGTGGGATGATGGCAGGAGCTGGTGTCCCTCGGGAACCAGGTGCTCAGCTGGTGTGTAGTCATGAGTGCTCCTCCATGATGGGTTTGGGCCAGTGGACAGACCAGTCCCTCTTTTCCTAACACCACCAGGCAGGACACGTAAGGAGGACATGAAGGACCGTGTCCCTCAAGTGACTGTCCCTCGTGGGGAAGCAGAGATGGACACCTCCATGCATGCATCCTTACATGGGCTGTAGCAGGCTTTAGCGCTCTGTGGTCGCATGCTGAATGCATCAGAGCTGGGGAATGGAAGGACACTGCAGAACTGATGGCAGCAAATCACAAATATGGGCACACCGGGAAAAAGTGGCACAAAGCATTATTCAGCTGTTAATGAATCATTTGAATTTTCCCTGGACTCACTGGAATCAGCCCCAGAGAGGGACTCACATCATGGCAAAACAGCTAGACTTGGAAAGACCACCAGGTTTGGGCTCCAATTGTTCAATACTTCAATGTGGCAGGAGCTCCATATGTGGCTCAAATATGCCAGATGGCCTAAAACACACACTATCCTAAACACTCCAACACCTCTCTTGCCCTGCAAAGCCACAGAGCACCAGGCATGCAGTAAACATGGAACTGAATCCCCTTGGATGTGTTAGTGACAGCAAAACTGAGTACTCGGTTAAAGAGATCAGTTCTCCAGTTTGTGTGGTTAATTGGTTTGTTTTACTCAGTGATACCCACTTTTGTGGTTCACTTAAATAATATCTCTCTGGGAAGGCTGATGGCAGGAGGCTTTAGTGACCAAGAGCCAGGACTGTTTATATTTACATCATTGGTCTGAATCCAGCAGAGCCTGATAGTGAAAGAAAATATTAGCCATCTGCCCAGTGCTTGACAGCCTTGCTAGCAATAAAACCAAGAATTGATTAGATATGTAGGTTTTCTGAATATCCCTTGCTAGGGTTGGCCTTCCAGTTTGCAGAGGGATGTCCTTGATGAAGTAGAACCATTGGTCCTCTTGCCACCCTTCCCCACTCCTATTGGACCAGCAGGCAACCCTGCCAGTCTCCACCAGAGAAATACCAACTTGTTACCAATACTAAAGGAAAAACACTGAAGAGAGAGAAAAATGGCTCTGTATAAGCTGCTGCTTATTCTGGTGAGGCATCATACTGGTTTTGAACTAACAGATGCCACATGGTGTCCAGAGCTCACAAAGGCACTGCTGGAAGGTAGACCTTGCCTACTGCTCCATTATTGTAATGTCCTTGCTTGCCAAAATGGAGTCCTGGATTTTAATATCTTCAACTTGCACTTGCATTTTGTCACATACTAAAATGCCACAGCTGTAAAGACAATACTTTATAGCCTTAGACCTAGGGTGTAGGCAGTTCCCATACATGAGCTGTCCACACCACCAGCAGATGCACAGGAAGTAGAAGCAGCTGTCTATGGCTTTGCTTTCCCTTTGCAGTGGCAGCTACCCCAGAGGGACTGCCTTGCCTTGGGATCACTCCTCTGCATAGAACACTGCCTTTGAAACTGCTAATGACTAACCAGTGGGCCTACATGTTAGTGCCTGAAACATCTATTCTTGGTGTAAGTAAGTAGAAAAAATATCTTAAACATGACTCAGGCTATACACCTGAGAATAGATGGTGTGCTACGCTCTCTGGAAGATGTTTGGCTTGTAGCAGAATTCAGCAGCAGGGATGAGTAAGAAGATGTTGTTCCTATACTCATATAGACAGCATGGCCCATCTCCACACTGCCCACCTGGGAGGCAAGGGGAAGGGCAGAATGCCACACTTTGGGAAGGTGATTTGGTCCCCTTTGTTCTCTGCTCTTCAGACAGAGACCAACCCCCCCGGCCCATATATGTTCGTGTGCGTATTGAAGGGCACCTGCGTGCAGTGCATTTCAATAAATAATATACCTTGCTTCTCACACAGCATTTCTGTGCCAAAAAGTTTGCACCACCTTGTTTTTATGGTGGGTCTCAGCCAGGAAGATCCCTCCCCCAAATGATGGACTTGCATCGTACCACCTACACTTCATCACACAAGGCAGTAATAAATGCATGGAGGAGTACTATGCCTCAGGACAATTTGAGCACTGTGCAAAGGTCACTCTCTTCAGACCCTAATTGCTCAGCAAAAGTGACATTTAAAATGCATATCATTAAAATCATAACAAATTTATTTACCTCCTTCCTTATTGGGATTGTTTCTGCATACATTACACATTTGATATATTGAGTGCTCTGGAGGTCAGGATGTGTTTGCATCATAAAATAATGTCTTGTGGAATCACGGTGACATGGGCTGCCAGGCTCCTAGTATTATTCATGCACTGACTGCTCTTGTAGGAGTTATCATAAAATCCCAACAGCCAGAGAGGGCCAACAGTCCCTGAGTTTTGTAGGAAGTGTGTGTGGTGGCTGTTTTAAGACAAACAAGTAATATTGTGAAAGTAGTGGGCAAATAATATTGTGAACACTTTTGGACAGGAGGAAGAAAGGTGCAACAAGAAGCACGTGTGCATGTGGATCTCTGCCTCAGTTCTGAACCATTTGTTCAGTGCTAGTATTGGCTTACACATAAACACATGTATACATCTTTCTTTCCGTCATATGTATGTGTGTGTATCACTGTATCTTTGTCTCAGAAGATGGCATTCCAGCCAGAATCTCTTAGGAACTGGAGACACTGCTCATTTAACATGTCTAATAGATTTTTTTTCTCTACTTGCCATTATATGTCAAACACTGTTTTTTAGCTTCAGAGGCCTGAAAACCACATTCACCATGAGAGCTGTTATCATAGTACCTCTGAGTTTCTATTTGCTATGATTAGTTGAAGGCAGACAAGCTAAACGCAAGTTCAAATAGGACAGAATTATTCCAGGTAGCCTCAGTTTTCTCTGCTTCACTTGTGAGCATTCATTTATTTTGTTCATTAAGGTATTTACTTATTTATTTACTTTTAATGTCCTTTGGAACACTTGGATTTGTGTGCCATAGGAGAGGAAAAAGGGTTTGTGTCTATAATCATGGCAGTGCCAGACGCTGAAGATCTAACTTGCCTTCTTAACTAAAGATGAAACAAATCTAACCAGTTATTTGTCCATGTGCTTAGCTCCCTTCTTCTACACAAAGACTGTGGAGGACTGAGGAGTCAATACTCTACTAAAGCATGCAGAAAATGTTTACTTGCTGCTTTACAAGGACTGAACCAAAGCCTACTGGATTCTTTCCAATCCATTGAATTTTAGTTGCTTGGTTTGAGGTTTTTTATTAAAGCTGAGAGAATGTTTTTGGCAAACAACAAATTTGTCAAAAAATGTAGTTTTGAAGAAGCAACTTGCAGAATTGAGTCCAACTTGGTAAACAGATTTATTTAGCTGGGAAAGAAATAGGAAGCATTCATAAGAACATAGCTGAAACTTTCCATGTTTTTCTTTGGAAATTATATATTTGTTCCACGTGTGACATTGTTTAAAAGCTAAAAAGAGAGATCTAGTTTGGCTAGACTGTATAGAAGAATTTCTTCTTTCTCTTTGTTTTTTCCAGACTGGCCACTGAACAGACGTGTACTATGTGAGAGTCTTACTTTTTTCCATCCCATCTTCTCTGTTTAAATCCCCTTTACTTACTTCTTGCTGCCTGTCTTCATAATTTGCAATGCTCTTCCCCAGCATGGGTTCAGTTGAACAGATTCTAAGTTACTAATCTCCAAATTTATCACATCCAAAAGATACCACCATTGGTTGGCAGCAACCTCTAACATTAGAGCCCATGCAAAATGTAACAAATACTGGTTCTTGCTATGCTTTCATATATTGATCTTAAAACACAGTTTAAAGTAGACTAGAGGTAAAATCTGTAACTAGTGTGACACTTGCCAATGGGCCAAGTGTTATTTCCTCTTCACTTTCTATAGGGAACCGTCAAGAGCTAAAATGACTTGTCTTTCATCCATGACAGAATCTTGTAAGTGTAACTCTTCAATCCTTCAATGTTGCTGCTGGATAAACCTACAGGATGTTATCCCATGCCTCTGTCAAGCAGTATCCCCTCTGATCAAAGCAACTCAGGTAAGCAAAGGTTGCATTTTTCATTGCTGCATTGGCCTGGTGCTGATCCTGGAAAATGTGTGAAAAATACTCCCCGCTGAGACCAGGATAAGACCCAAAATTCTGGATTTTCCTGGACACCCCCTTTCCAAGGTCTGCAGTTCAGCACCTGGAGAAACCTTGCCCAAGGATGGAGGGGTGGGGTGGGCAGCTTTTGCAGCTGGGAAGGCTGGCATGAAGACTAACATCCTGCCCCCGGTGGAGCTGTCACACTCCCGGCCAGATCGCTTGGTGATGCCAGCTTGCTGCCCCGGTGCTGCACGGAGGGCGGGAACACACGAGCGGCTCCCCGTGGGGCGGCTTGGCTCGCTCTACAGACCGGGAGCAAGCTCTGGAGCTGGCTGCCCTGCTGGCTTCGATTGACTGCAGCTGCTTGTTTGCTCTCCGGCAGGCTGCTTCTGGAAAGCCTGTCTGTTTGACCTGTCTGCCTCCTTCCTGACGCTGAGCTTCTTCTCAGCTGCCTCATTTCCTCCCTGTGATCCTGACAGAGGCAGCCTGAAATCTCTCTGCTCACTGGGCTTCCAAGTGACTTTCCATCTATTTAATCTGTCGTTAAAACTTCATGCAAGGTCTTCTCATCATAAAAAAAATAGATTGAAGAACGGAGCATTCCTTTCCTTTCATGACGTTTTCTGCTTTTTAACAACTATGCCCAGATATTTGTTTGACAGATTTAAATCAAGAACTCAATCAAAAGCCTGTACCAACCCTGCACAGGAGTTTCTCTGGGATATTGCCTCAGTCTTTCTTTCCTTTTTTTTTTTTTTTTTAATTCTGCACAGCAGGAATGAATGGCATAATAGTGGATATTGGAAATAAACTCTTGAGCAGGGAAGGACCATCATTAGTGCTGACAAAAGCCGCTTTTGAGGCTGCGCCAAGATCAAATAAATGAGAACGGGTAGGAGAAGGTGGCATAGGTTATGGATGTGAGGTTCAAGTTACCACTTTTTTGAAGAAATTAACTTTTGTGATACTTTGTATAGGTGGATCTAAGCTGAGGGTTTCCTTCAATTGAAGTAGAAATACCTTTGTCCATTATATTAATTATCTCTCTTTGAGTGGTGAAAGAGGCTTCCCCTAACTTACTTCCAGGCTGTTTAACCCTAGTCATTTCTCTCCCTTTTTTCACAGCTCTCCCACATCCAGACTTTCCTGGTGAAAGCACATACAAGCCAAACCTCACCCCAGAAGGACAAGGACACCATACTTTCCTGTGAAAACACAAGAGGAAAGAGTTGGACTGCTCTTTTCAAAAGGAAATTTGTCATGATATCCCTGCATCTACAGCCAAAATGTGCACTGACCACGAGGACCCTACTTTCACCTTCATCCATGGAAGAATTTAATTAATCTTTCTATATTGGCAGGCGAACAACATTTCCTGAAGAGAAAAATAACTGTTAATTTCCAGAGGTAATTAACAGTCACTGAATGAGACTAAAGGGCTTTCATCAAAATTACCAATCAGCTCAAATTTGAAGAGATTCTCTCCTCCTCATTGCTTCTTCATCTCATTCAGCCAGTCCTGCTGAATTAGTGCCTAATAGAGTGTCAGACATATTCATATCCTGTCAAATTTCCATCCTCCCAAGGAACTGTCCTTTTCAAATGGTAATACAGAGGGCGTATGATGTGCACTCGTTGCTATTTTGGATTTAACAGCTGGCTGCGTTACACTAAGAGTAGCTGTGGAAACTTAACTGAGGGACATGTGTGTGTGTGTGTGTGTGTGTGTGTGTGTGTGTGTGTGTGTGTGTACACATCTGCGTGAGTAAACGCCTACTCCTTTGCAAATGATACCATTTATCTTAAACAATGCTCTCTGTATTAGTCTAAAAGCTAATTCTCTTTTTAGACCACCACAGCTGCTGAAGGGGAGAATGGTACAACTTCACAGCAACCATGAGAGCATGGCCTCACCCCAGGACTGGGCTGTGCAACCCCTTTCTCACACCAGTTTCGGCAGATGAGCAGGGTCACCATCAGTACTGGGTCACTGGTGGGCCTCATCAAGACCTGAGGGTTTAAGAAAAGCTCTCTTCAGGCTCTCCTCACCTTGGCCAGGTGAGGAGAGGCATGGGGAGGGGCAGCCCCAGGGATTCACTTGTTTTTGCACAGTTTCAGCCCAACACACACATTGTAGCCCCTGAACAGAGGCAGACGGTCTAAGGGCTGACCTCCACACAGCAATATGAGCACAGAAATTCAGAGTCCTCCCAGGTCACTGCAATACAAGTTTCCCTCCTCCTGCTTTGTAAATATTTTGAGCCTGAGCCAGACAGGTGCTGTTTGCAGGGACATTCTCAGTGACTCCAGCTGGATCTGGAGTACCTGTAATTTGGACATCTCGAGGGACCTCATGGTGACAACTGACAATGAGAGTTTCTAGTAAAATGTTTCTGTGTGCTGTGCCAGGGCACTTCTGGAGACAGCACTAGATGGGCACAGAGCATGACCTCTGTTAACAATATACAGTACATGAAAGCTAATAATTCTGGCTAAAGCATATTCAAAATAGGATGCTTGAAGCAAAACTAATGCATTATTCACTGCTTGTTGGGAATACAAGAACATGGAGATAGACATCTGAGCCTTGGGCCTTTTCTGAGATGTACTCAGTGGGCTTATTGGCAGTACAGTGACTCTTACTGCCATGGATCTTTCATTACTAATAGCATTTAAAATCTTGCCCTGTGATCAAATGAAAAAAAAGTGTGCATATTCATCTTTGCTTTCTAGTCACATACAGCGATGAGAGACATTTCTAATGCCGTATTCATTCCCTTGGTGGAGAATGTGCCCTTTTTGCACCTTTACATTAAATCAGACAAATATTTGGTGAAACTCACAGGGTGAAATAGTGCAAAAATTGCCAATTTCTCAGTAGGTAGCTGAAAACAATTCTGAACAGAACACCAACATAATCAACTCCAATACAACATGCAGGGTCTGCTAACGTAATGGTTTTCAAAAATAAAAATGTGTAAAAGAAGGAGAAAAATATGTTCTTTTATATACTTGTGATATAGAAACAAAAATATTTGTGAAACAATTTAACAGCCACTGTAAGAGCAGCATTATAGAAAAATCTGTCTGGGATTTGCCTAATTACCTGTAGACAGCCTACATTATAGACATCTGCCTCTAAACTAATCACTCTCTGGTCAGCAGAGAAACTGTTTTGTGGTCAACAGAGAAACACTGACACTTGGGGGAGTGATTTATCTCTTCCTAAAGTACATGTCTAAGGTCAAATGAATTGCATCCTAAAAGTGCTTATTTCTCCTGGCTGACCATAAAGGTTGAAGAGTGACTAACTCAGATGCAAATTAATACACTGTAGACATACAAGCCTGTGGGCTGGTGGAGACAGGGGGATGCTGAAGTGCACCCCTATTCTTCTATTTGCCACAATGGAAAGGTCTGTAGTATAAAGACAGATAACAACTCCTCCTCCTCCTCCCAAAAGATAGATTTCCACGCTTTCATCAGGTGAGGGATTTTTGGTTCAAAGTGTTTTGCCATACATCACCAGAAATGGCATTGTATGCCCAGACCTGCCCCACAATATCCTGTCAGACAGATAAAGTTCTTCTACAGGTGCTGCTGCAAAGCAGTTTTGGATCCCAGCAGTCCCAGCAAGTAAGCCTGATTTATAGTAATGGTTAATCCTTCTTGGAGACAGAAGCAGCTTGACTGGATCCCAATTACTGCTTGACAAGGTATGTCTTGTCAAAACAGTTTTGAGGCCAACTTCTTCTGATGCTAGCTAATCCTTAAGTGCAATTGAAGATTAGCTTCAGTAGCACATCTTTGCCATGGCGAATTCTCTTTTAGACTTTTGGGGGGCTGACATGGGACCAACCTTCTGCTGGAAAACAGACTGAAATATAAAAGCAGCATAGTTATATGCATTACTGTTATCCAAAACTCTCAGTTATCATTAGCTTCCCTATAGCTTATCCTTTTAAAAACCAATATAGTAATGAACCTTGCCTATGTGTGATATCTTTGTTCTTCTCACTAAATGCTTTCAGGATGATCAAATTACATATGATTTCTCATATGTAATTTGTAATATGTAATGAATGCTCATACATTTAATTGAAAAGAGAAACAATTGTAAGAATGCTCTTCTTGATGTCATTGTGCTTGATTTCAATATCCATGAGTTTGTGTTTTCCATGTTTGATTGCAGAAACTTTGCCTAAAAAGCCTGAACTTGAAGTTCAGATGACCTTAGAAAAAGGCAATTTTTAAATGTTAAAGGAAATCAAATGCACATTCATATCTGCTAACATGTGTTCCTCCCATTATAAAATAATTAAAGAACTACAACTAGATCAGGCTGACAATCACTACATCAAAAACCAATATGTACTATGGTCACATTACAAGCAACAAAGCTGAGCTTGGTGATTTACAACAATATCACTAAAACCTCGTGATATATTTAGCAAGTGGTAATGGTAAAGGTTATAATTCCTCTGAGGGACAATAGTGATGAAATAAACCACGAGGGTCAAGTGGATTATGACCTTGTGAAAACTGAAATAATGGAGATGGAGCTTTATAAACTTCCTTATAATAGATAATGCCTTAAACAATTTAAAAGCTGCTCAGTACTCAATTTGGACTTGCCACAGGCTTACTACTGCCTATATATTATTAGAGGAAAACCTGAAAATTACTTCTGTCACTATGAATCTTGCATCTGCTCAGAACCCCCATTTTAGGTGCAATGAGTGCTCTTGCTGGGCTCTGAATGCTCCCAACAGATAGTGTGTGTGCACTTGTCTGTCAGTTCTCCCCACCCAGCATTTGCAGTGTGGCTGCCTATGCAGAATAGAAAGCTTGCAATGCATCCTGGATTGCTCTGTTAGTAATCACACCTGGCAGTATTAATTTTGCTACTGTATAGTACTATCCTGGGATCAAAGAGTTTCTACGTGATCAAGTGATAGGGTGAGATGAATGACACTGCTGATTGCTTTACATGCTTGGCAAAAGGAAAGATGCCATGTTTATCAGCACAGACAATACTCCAGGTTCATGCAGATCCTCTCTACAGAGTTACCTTAGACACTCAACTTTAGAACCCAGTTTATATGCAAGCTGAGGAGCGCTGCCTAGATGAATTAGAGCTGAGATTTAGGTAGAGGTGGAGCAACATCATAGGCAAATGGTGATTATCCTGATCTACCTGAATACATGATCCTGCACAAACAGTGTGAAAACTGTCTGTGGGATCAGTCTCACAGAAGACTATGACCATGAGTCAAATGACCAAGGTCATTCACATACATAGTTTGGGCTCCTTCAATTTCATTCTTGCTGTAGTTTGCCTCCTGTGTGGCAACCCACCCCGCTAGAGCTAGTTTTTTGTACTAAGATACAATATGGAACTGGCAGATTTCTGGAGAAGCTGCACGGATAAAGCAGACATACTGAGGCATACATGTACAGATTTATAAATTAATGCACAGAAAAAATTCTTCTGCCAGAAACACAGAGAAGTTTGAGACCATGCTCTCTCAGCTTCAAAGACATGGAGGAAGAGGGAAGACAAGGAGACAACACAATGCTTACCCATTTGTGTAACAGCACTGACAATGGCAAGCCTGGGAGGGCATCAGTCTGAAAGCAAACCGGACAATCAGCTGCCATTGAGAGAGGGATTTTTGATTGATTTTAAATTAAGGTCACTGTCCCTAGGCCACAGCAAGATTTGATTATTTCTGTCACATTTTAGAAGAGTGACAGAAACTTCTTTGCAACCAGTGCTCTCTCTCTTCAGTGACTCAATGCATAATGATGTTTTTTTCAGTGAGTTTTGATGATTCTAACTTCCATGATATGCCACATGTTGGTACAGAAGTGACATTCTCCCACTAAAAGACACTCACCCCTTTTACTACTCAAATATGCAGTGAGGGCATTAGGAAAGCTGTGGGCAGCACAAAATTAACACAGGCATGACATTAAATCTGAGAGGTGTATTCACTGCTGGCAGGTAACCAGTGACTGTCAACATACACCAAGGGGAAAGGGCAAAAACAGAGCAAGCCCAGCCATGAGCCATTTGTCATGGAGGGACCTTTCTGAGCAAGCTGCAATTTGGTTGCTCTCTGTGGATTTGTCTCCTGTTAATTCATTCATTTTCCCCTCAAAATGACATCAACTGCCTGCTGTCAGATGGCAAAGGGCTCCACAGCTGTGTTTGCACAAAGAATCACCTCTGTACAGTCAGGCGGTCTGTTAATGGCCTCTCCCTTTTGTGCTGGAAGCCAGGGCCACCAGTCCCTGCTCACCCTCTCCACGCTGCTTGAGATTTGAGGAACCTCTGTCACATCTCCCTTCTGGTGCCTCTTGCCAGTGTGCATGTAGCTAACTAGAAAACCCTTTCGAGCCATGGATTATCACTGCTAGCCTCCTCTGAATCTTTTCCAGTTCTGCTATGTCCTTTTTGAGAAGGTGAGACCAGGATTCCAGCAGTATTCAGAGCAAAGGTCCAGCACACATTTTCCAGTGTAAAATCTTTTCCTCTTCGTTGCTCTCCTAACAAGTCCTGACATTTGAGTCACTCTTTTGGCCACACTGAGCATGAAGCTGACATTTTCTCAGCTGTGCATGTCCCTGGGCTCTCAACCTAGGGAAAGTGATGGCCAAAATCCTTCCATGATGATGGGCAAGAAATAAATAACCAACTGCAACTGTACAGTTGTGCTGTCTGGGGAAACAAACAAATAAACCACTTTGGAATAACAGTAGTGGATTTTAAATCCCAAGATGCAACGAAATTCCCTCTCAGGCAGCTTGACCTAAATTCCTATGGGCAATGAGGAAGCCACATATTTGGAGCATTTGAAATAAAACTAGACAAATGCCCATAAATTATTGTATGGGGGACATTCCTACTGTCTTTTGGAAGATGGATTAGGCAGATGACCTACAAAGCTTTTTTTTTCTTCTTTCACTAATTCCTACGATGTCATGAGTGTGTGTGCTTTACCCTTTCTTAAATCACAATCTGTTTGATCCAGTACCAGTCAAAGGTTTTGAAAAGCCCATTAAACCACAAGAGGAAATCTTGAGCGGTTTGCTAGTATCAACAGAAATCCAGATGGAATTACAATCATCTTTTATGTACATTCGAGGGCATATTATGTAATACTAACCATAGATTTAGTTTAATGCGCCGCACCTTCCAATAAACTGCTGGCGACACTTAATAGCGATTTGAAATCTACAAAAAACTCTTTTCCCCTTGACAAAACCGTTTTAAAGCCCAGAGTTTGAGGTCAAGAGGCTTGGGATATTCAGGGTCTGATGGGAAAACGGGGACAAGGGAAAGCGAGGATGGAAAGGACGGGCGCGGTGGGGGA
>WAAE01003773.1:30966-88488 GCA_013400495.1 Nicator chloris | reverse complement strand
GCCCCGGCCCGCCCGGCGCGGGGGGAGCGGGACGCGGTACCGGGCAGGGCAGGGCGGCGCGTCCCCGGCGGCGGCGGCGGCGGCCGCGCTTGACAGAGCGGGCGGCGGCTGCGGCCCCATGGAGCCCAGCTAGGGGCTGCCGCACCCTCCACCGGAGGTAGGTGCCGCGGAGCGGATGCGCACCGGCAGCCCAGGGCGGGCGGAGCGGTGACAGGTTGGCCGGGGCGGCGGCGTTTTGCGGGAATCCCACCCTCCCCAAGCTTTCTTCCCACCGGCGGCCGGGCGCTGCGGTACCGTGGGGAGGGCGGCGGCCCCGCGGTCCCCGCTTCGGCCCGTGACTATTGTTTCTGGTGGCGCCGAGCGGGCGCAGCGAGATCCCGGTGGTGGCGGCGGCGGCTTTGTGCGGGTTGTCCCGGCAGTGGGGCTGCGGCGGTGGGAGGGCGCGGAGGGACCGCGGCGGGGAGAGGGACGGGGCGAGACCGTGACCGCGCGAGCAGAGCCACCCACCCCCGCCCTTCCTCCTCCTTCTCCTCCTCCTGCCTGCGCAACTTCTCCAAAATCACGCCCGGGGGTGCGCGGAGGCATCGCCCCCTGCGGCTCCTGCCCCACGGGCGACACGACACACACGGCAGGGCCACGGCGGCGTTCCGCGCCCGGTCCGCGCTCTGCCGAAAGGAGATTACAAACATGCAGGAGGGATTTCAAGATGGGCGGTAATGGGATGATTTGGGGTCCCTCGCGTAGCCGGTCACAGGCGAGAAGCAAGGAGGAGAATTTACCCTTCCGAAGTTGGGGCAGAATTACCTCCCGCTGTTGCCCGGCTTCCTGGCGAAGTCTGCCAGGAGGATGGACTGTCACCTGCGTCTCCCTTAATGGCTTTTTCTGGATGAGGCTGTGGCGGGGCGTGGGTCATCTGCGCCGGCGTCGCAGCGGTCCGGGTGTACGTGGCGGTGGCTGCCAGCGTGAAGTGTCGTGCTCCAGAAGTTCTGCATCCCTCCGGGGGGATGCTGCAGGATGCAAGCGCCCTGGGCAGGAGTTGCAGGGCAGTTATTTTCCTTCTCTTTCACCCTCAACACACCTCTTTTTTGAGAGATTGTTTTGGCTTTGGTTTATTTACCGCTGTTGATGGTAGTTTCTTGCATGTTCTCCATCAGAATTATTTTTCTAAACAAACAGACAAAAAGAGGAGATATATATATATATATATATATATATAGTCTAATGAGGATGTGTTGTTAAAGAGGAAAGAGTGTCTGGTTGCCCATCAATTCTTCAGGTATTTTCCGTTTAAACTTGATGAGGAGATGTTCTTTTTTCTAAGTAACCTTTCATGTCATTTATCATTAGCAAATCGGCTTAGCATTCAAAGTAATGATTTTCTCACAAATACGCTGCTGATTACTAATGTTATGTCTGAAACACTCCCTAGGACAGAAATCAGCACACCTCCGTTTTTTTAATATGTAAATTTGAAAAGCCTTTCCTTCCATTTCATGACGCTGTGAGTGGCCCCGGTTAATCAGATGTAACTACAGTAACTAGCAGAGGAGGCTGCTGATAGGCAGAGTGGTTTCCTGCACCACTCTGCTAGAGCAACCTGATCAATTAATGCATCCTCACTATTTTGTCCTTGGCATCTCTGATGAATTTTATAGTATTTTGGTGAGGAGCTCCAGTAGGGAGAAGGTGAAGTCCCTTTCACTTTCAGAGATGTCTGAAGCCAAATTTGAAGAGGGGGTAACTGTTTGAGTTGACTGGAGAGTGCTGCTGAGTTCCTGTGTATACATTAAATTCATTAAATTTGGAGATGATCCAGTAGCCGGAGCTATCTGGGTCACACTGGAAATCACCTCAGTGATGGGTTTTGCAGGGTCCTCATCACTTCCTACCAAAAAAAAAAAAAAAAAAAAAAAAGCAAGCATTAAGCTTTTGCAACACGCACCGATCGCATTGTAGGCATGGTCTGGAGAATGGAGCTGGTCGTGTAGCGGGCTTGGCATGTGCAATCAGCAGGTCACACTGAGCACCCTACAACTTCAGGATGCTTGAGTTCACCGTGTAGAGCCTGCAGCAGTATGAATTACAGGGGAAAAAATGCATTTAGATGTAAAAAAGGCTGCTGGCTCATCTCCTGCATGAGGAACTAATTTTTTAAAGAAAATCTGGCTCCCGTTTCTACCTCTGACATAAACTGCCAGTGTAGCTGTGGGCAAATCTTTTCATGTTTCCCTCTCTCCTTTCTCCTCATCTCTGCTCGACCTGCCAAGGTCTCATCTGTACAGGGCTGTCTTTTCAGACCCCAGCTCAAACCCTTTAGTTTCCATCAGCTGCCTTGTGCACAGCAGTCTGAAACCCAATGTAGGTGGTACCTCTCTCTTCCGAGGGGAATACAGTTTGACATTCAAATACTTCTGCTGGAGCCAATCATAGAGATGTAGCAGCCTCACAGCAACTCATCAATCTCTAATCCTACCCCTCTTCTAATCCAGTCATTCTCTGCTGCTGATCGAATTCCCCAGCCTTGTTCAAGCTGTGTTTGGCTGCGTGCTCGCCCTCGTGTTGGCGAGCCTTCGTGGAGCCAGGGAAGCAAGTGGTAATGGAGATGGCTGAGGATCACCGGCTCTTCAGGACACAGACTGTCACCTGAGGCTACAAAACCCGTGACGAGAGAGGCCTGGTGTGATTTAGAAATAGAAATTATAGCTAAAGGGTAAAATGCAACAATGTCACAGAAAAATGACCAGAAAATGGAACCTCGGGCATTCCTGCACAGCCAGCTGCGTGCTGGTCAGGAGGGAACGGAGGTGGAAGGGTGCAGCTCCCTCGGCATAACAACGGCATTCTTATTTTAGCATGGAAGACAGCCAAAGATAAGGAGTGGTTGTCATCCGGCTGGTTGGAGGATGAAAAAAAAAAAGAAAAGCTGTGTGGAAAAATATTTTGATGTAGGTACTAAAGGAAAAAAAACGCAGATAACCTTACAAGTGATAGACTAGCTATGTAAAGCTGGAAGGACAAGGCTTTTCCCATAAAATCCAGAATGATCCTAATTAAGCCCAGACTCTGTTAAATGACACATGGCTTTATTTATTTCAGATGTTTCTAGGTCTTAAAGATGGGGCCAAATGTGAAGAGTTTGATGTAGCAGATAGTTTGACCCCAATTACTTTTACATAAATCACGTGATTGTTACAGTAGCAGAGTACCTCCGATGGGTACCTCAGAGCTACTGATAAAAAAATGATATTTTTAAAAATCCCCTGAAAAATCTATGGCAGTGCAGGTGAGGGTTTGTGGAAGAGAGGTGGCCTTCCTCTCCACAGGCAGGAGGATAGGAGTGTGGGAGCTTTGTGGTGCTGTGTGCTTGCTGGTCTGTATGCACAGGCAGCTGAAATGGTGGCTTTGTAGAACAGGCAGCCAGAGAAAGGGGCATAAAATGGGAGCTGACAAATATTCTTGTTATGAAACTGGGATGGATGGATGGATGAATGATTTATGGGGGTACTGGCTTTTATTTTATTTCGAGAGGAAGGAGATGGTTGGTGATGTGTGGCGCTAGCCACGGATGGCTTTGTTTTGAGATCAGGCTGTGCTGGGTCCTGCCTCCAGAAGCAGCATCTACAGAATAACAATACAGTGAAACACTTCCCAGCATTGCTTGAGTTTCACAGGCTGTTTTCAGGATGAAAAAGTTTCCTTATCTTATGTTGAAAGCCATAGGCCTAAATCCTCCCAGCAGATTCTGGATTTCAAAAAAGACGTGGATGTATGACAGGTCCTAGGCTGCGGGGATCTTTGTTAGCCTGTCTCAGTTCTCCTAGGAATTTCCTTTCCTGGGTTTGCTATATTGCCCATCCCTCCCAGGGCACTGAGCTACTCTGTAAATAGGCCACGCTATGGAGGAGCTGCTCTGCTGGGTGATTTCATGTTGCTTGTTAGTTCTGGCTTTCCTTTTTTCCCACCCCCACCCAGTTCTATTCATGCTGTCCTTTAGTGTACAGAGCAGTGCTGTAACATGGGTGAGGTGAGTTTACAGGGTCACATCTGTAGGATTTGCCAGTCCTGGGGACCCTTGTGTCAGCTGCAGCTCCACATTCAGTTGCTGGCTTTGGGTGTGAGTGACTGGATTCCCCTCTGAGCAGGACCTGTTTCCAGCATCCTTTTATATTTCCTAGTTAAAAGAATCACAGAATAGTTGGATTAGAAGGGACCTTACAGGTCATCTAGTCCTGCAGTAGGCAGGGACATCTTCAACTAGATTAGGTTGCTCAGAGCCCTGTCCAACCTGACTTGGAATGTTTCCAGGCATGGGACATTTGCCAGCTCTCTGGGCAACCTGTTGCAGTGTCTCCCCACTCTCCAAGTAAAAAAATTCTTCCTTATGTCCAGTTTAAATTGACCCTAGTTAAAAACCATTACCCTTTGTCCTATTGCAACAGGCCCTGCTAAGATGTCTGTCCCTGTCTGTCCTGTCGGTCCTCATTAGGTATTGGAAGATGCTGTAAGCTTTTCCTGGAGCCTTCTCTTCCCCAGAATGAACAGCCCCAGCTCTCTCAGCCTGTCCTCACAGGAGACATGCTCCAAACTTTGGATCATCTTCGTGGCCCTCCTCTGGACCTGCTCCAACAAGTCCATGTCTTTCCCGTGCTGAGGACCCCAGTGCTGGATGCAGTATTCCAGGAGGGGTCTCACAAGAGTGGAGGGTACCCTTGATCCCACTGTTTGTGTCATTGATGAAGTTATTAGATACCAGTCCCAGTATGGACCTCTGAGGGACACCACTCACCACTGATCTCAGTTTGTGCATGTAGTTGTTTGGAAATACTTCTTTAAAATATCAGAGGGCTAAATGTTCTCAAGAATTAAACAAAGAGCCTGGGGTAGGTCTCCAGTTTCCTCCACCCTCCTCAGAAAAAAAGGTGTCCTTTAGTTTAGTAGCTTCCAGGTCTCTGTATTGCTCCCACTCCCTTTAGAGTGGCTAGGGAGCAGCCACTGTAGCAGAAGGAAGGCAACTGCTGTTGACTTGGATGACATGCTGGGTGTGGGTGTGGGTTCCCCCCACCTCCCCCATGGCAGGCACAGAGATACCAGAACAAGCCTCAGGAGTGAGTGACTGTGTCCCCAAATGTCTTATCATTATGTTATCTTTGAGCTGATGATTGGGGGTGAGCTCTGGTTGACAAGAGAGGTGAGGGAAGTCTGCTGTGACACCTCACTAAGCTTCAGTGGGGCTGCTCAGGGCAGGTCCCTGAATATTCTGGGTGCAGCTCCAAATTCATTTGGTCTGGCTGTTTGAAAACCAGTCTCTCTTCCAACGTCTGCATGTGTTTCAACCTTTTAATTATTCTGCGCTTTTCCTGTGGCGTGGAAACAAAGAGATGGAAGTGTAGTGGGCACCAGGAGGGCCAAGAGGGCAATGGCTCTTGCCTGCCCTGGCAGTCAGTGTGTTCCTCGTAGCAAAGCCAGGTTATTTGGAGGAGTGCAGGTCTTTTAGTCCAGGAAAAAATAATTTGTTAATGGCCAGAGAATAATCACTTTACTCCGAAAAAGCCTCTCCAGCTGCATTGCACCAACTGTTCTTTATCAGTCTCTGAATCCTTAATGACAGTAGCAGCTAATTTCTCTTTCTGTGTTTTTCTAGCTGCAATGTCCTATTTTCTCTGAGTTTATTGAGAAAATAATAGAAGTGATTACATAGCTACTTGTCACCTTTCAGAGAAGAAAACTTCTCCCTGCCTGAATTGCCAAGTTAGTTACTTGGTGACTGTCTCAGGCAATAGCAACTTTTTGTAGCTTATCTGTTATTAATCTGTGCCTAGTGACTAATTAACTAGAGGAGTGTTACTGAAGTTCTAGTCTGTGATTATCAGAATATGGTGAATAAACCGTTCACAAACAGTGTGACAAAGGCACATGTACATTCTGTTGCTTGTAAGCAAAAAATCAAGAAACAAAGGGTTAGGAGTGACAAAGTGAGAAATGTGAATTCACAGTGTTTATTTTCTTTTAAATTTGATTCTCATTGAAGCTTATGTGGCAGTATTGCACAAAATGGTCCTTGGTTAAAAGAAAACTATTAGGTGTTCCATACATATCTATAATAATTAGGTTGAAGAAAAGAGTGAGGAGCATTGGAATAGATGGGCAATGAGAATGGAAGATACAGAAAATGAAGTGAAATGTGAAGTATTTTTGTGTTTGCATGATACACATCTTTCTGGTTGTTGGTGATGGATCACTTGCAGTAGAGCTGGATCTACACAAGGCCACTGCAAAGCAAACAGGAAGGGCAACACATTGGTTTTTAATCAGGGTTTTCTTAACCAAGAAGTCAGGCATCACTGTCTGAATAAAAGATGCCTTCATCTCCAGCCTTGGTGATGGGGCTGGCGATCAGAGGCAGTTCTCAGACCGCTCAGGAGGTCTGCCCTGCAGAAAGGTGGAGGAAGAGGACTTCTGACATAGCCAAAGCTTGCTCTGCAGGCTGTGGGATGATTAGAGGAGGGCAGAAGGAGGTAGGAGCATATAAGCAGATCCTAGAAGAAGGAGCACACAGAAGAGCCTTTCTGTTCTCATGTGATGTGCTTGTAATTCATCTCTGGTCCCTGGGGGATGGATGGAGTTACCTCTTGCCTTTTCATGTCTGGAGAAGCCATGTATGCTTAGGGTGGATTCACAAAGCTTCTGTGACAGAAGAAAATGGGCTCTGCATTAGAGCTCTCCTGCACTGTGTGTGCAGGATACATCAAGGGGTGTTCTCTCATGGAACTGGTTGTGCCAAGCTCACTATCTCCCACCTCCCCACACCCTTGTGCCCAAGCTTCTGTTCGTTTGGCAGAAAACTGTTTGACCATGCTCCAGTTGCACTACAACCAAAGTAATGTTGGTAGGTGCAAGAAAACAGATGCAAGGAATTTACTTCCCTGCTCACTGAGGAAGTACATCTGCCTTTGGTTTTGGTTTGATGTTTAGGTCTCTAACTGATGTTTTTCTTCAGATGCTTGTGTAACAGCTGTGTTTAGCTATGAAATCATCACTTCTCTTTTAGGATGCATTTTGGCTGTAACCACAACTTTCTGTCCTCTAAAGGGGGGTATTAAATTGGTGGAGGTAGCCATAAACTGGATGCCATGAGTGCCATGGATGCCGTGAGTGCTACAGACAGGAAAGTGGAAGCAGCATAAGGCTGTGTACTATGGATCCCCACATTCATAGCATGTAACCTCAGAGCTTTGCAGTGACTGTCCTGGAGGGACCTAGCACAGCCTCCCACCAGAAATGATTGGGTCAGGAGACAAGGTGAATGCCCTTGACCACAAACGGGCTAGAGACATCTTTGGTTACGGGAAAGGCTGGTCAACACTCTATATTTGCTTTTGGGTGGAACTGAAGAGCTCATTGCTGTGCAGCATAAAGACCCAAATATTTTGGGACCTGATAATTCTGATTTTCTTGAGAAGAGATGCCCCTGCATTTCCAAGGAGCTGAGGTTCTCAATTGAGTAGCCTTTTATTTTTAAAAAGGAAGGAGATGTTTTTATTAGAGTTTCCTGTTTTGAAGTCTTTGGTTAGAGGGTATGAAGTGGTCAGAGGAAGGAGACTTATCATTTAGATCAGGGTTGTCTCTTTGTATTTTCTTATTTGTGTACATAATACTCATATTTAAATTATTTTCATGTATATACAATATATTTTGAATTGTGCAATTTCCCCCAGTTCTATTTAAAGCTGATACTTAAAGGAAATCTAAATAAGGTTTCCTGTCAAGAAGGGTTTAGACGTAGCTAGCCCTGCCTGGGGCTGAGGGATGGGTTAAGACACTTCTCAAGGTCCTTTTGAGGACCCTTGCTGCGATTCTAGGCAGTTACTCAACAAAACAGATTCATAGTAGGTTGTGCTGGTTATGCTGGAAGGATTTTGCTATAGCATTTAATGTGGTTATTTGTTTGAAAAGGAAATAATAGGTAATTGTAGCATAGTTACTGCTGCTGCATTGGACAAATGTTTCTTTAAAGAGGAAAACAACTGATGTTACATTTTTAGACTAGCATCATGATATGGCTGTGATTAATTTCTCCAGGAGCTTTGTGTTTTTTATATCTGCTTAAGTGTATTAACATTTTAAAAGGTCAAAGGTAAGCTTTAAAATGGGTGCCAAATTAAGATGGATGGGAGGAAAATGACATTTACTTCTTGTTACTGCACATTGTTTGAATCTGACCAAAGGCAAAAACAAAACAAAGAACAGCCCTCCCCCCATACACATGCATGCACGCACGCATGTGTGCATGCATGGACAGACAGCCATGTTCCCACCACCTGCCTTTCCTCCACACCTGGTCTGGTAAAATCTTATTCATCAAGGCTGGTTAATCATGATAATCATCGTTATTACCCTAACGAAATCAGCAGTCCAGTGTATTCACTTCCAGACATCCTATGTATTCTTTTCCAAAGTATATAATTTAACTAGTGTGAGTGGACTCTGTAAATAAAAGTAGCTAAAATATAAATATTAGGAAAACATGGCTAATGAGAACTCTAACCAAGTTATCGTTTCCTGCCCTTGCTATGTTTGAGATGATGATTTCATCAGGGAAGGGACTAGACCCTCATCCCTATTCATGCAGTTCTTGCACATTGAGTCCCAATGAAAGCAGAGAATAAAATATGGTGGGAATGATGCCTTTGCTTCCAGTGGGAATGGTGGCCAGTCCCAGCCAAAAGCAGGGCTTTAGCAGAGCGCCTCTGCAACCACACCAGTGTACAATAACTTTGGGTTTGGACAAAGTGGCATAGCTTGAGGGAAGGACTGAGTCTGGTTTATGTCCATCATTTCCACTCTTGCCCTTAAATGATGGTGGGTGCTATGCTGGTGATATGCCCTGTGCCTCAGGAATCTCAGACACTCTGTCATGAAAGGGACCCAGCCTGTTTCTGTGGATGCTGTTAAACAAGACAGATTTGCTCCTCTTACTTCATGACATCTGCCAATACAAGAGGGTTTAAAACAAGGGAGAAAACTGCTAACATTTCTTCAAATCCCTCTTCCTGCTGGTGGCTAGTGCCTCATCAAGGAAGCTTCAGGCTGTGTTCTGTGCCAGCCTCTGGACACTCAGCCCCATGCCATATCCCAGAGCACACCCCGACCTTGTGTGGGCCACAAGGGATGTGTCGCTCTGGGAAGAGTCACCCAGTGCCAGCTGTGGCTGAGCCATGTGTAACCAAGAAAAGACAGTGCTGCTGTTCCCATTCCCACATCTACCTGCCACCCTTGGGCTCCCTGGGCAGGGTGGCTGCCCAGAGCAGGGCATGGGGGGAGAGAAGGGCTGGAAACAGCTTCCTTAAGGGAGAAAGATGCGGCACTCAGCCCTGCCCCTGCACAACAGCATGAGGTGTGTCCAAGGCTGGGATAAGGGATAGCCAAATCTTCTCCTCCCTCCCCAAGAAGCAGCAAGGTCTGCTAAACATCCCTTCCTGGGTGCTGAAAATGTTTGTCTGACAAACAAAAAAAAAAGAAAAATGATAATTGCTCATATGCTTTGTTCCAGCATGAAAATGTATTTTTCATTTCAGACTGAAGGGATTCAGAGTTGAATCTGAGTAGAACAAACTAGACAGTTTTATTTTTTCTTTTACCAAAATTGTTTTTAAATCACTCAACCCAAATATTTCTTTTTAATTTTTTTTTTACCCCAGCCTTGCCATTATAGCAAACAATTCCATTATTTGCATAGCTCTAATTGCAGTGATTAAACAAACACAGCAAACTCCAACCCTGTGCAGAGCCTCATCACAGCCCCACAGCCAGCTTGGTCTGTATTTTGTCAGCAGAGAGGGAGATGTGGCTTTGTGTAGACTGAAAATAAATTACGGACTTTCTGGTATTTTTTTCCCCTCCAAACTGATACACTATCAGTTTGGACAATGAATAATTTTGCCTGTTCTCTTGCTAGCAGGCTGAGAGATATCTCCCTATTGTGAACCTGGTACAGTTTAAAAAGCATTTGGATTTTCAGTGCTTTGTTCATGTGTTACGCTTAAGTTGCAAGCTCTGTTGCTGTTATTAGAATAACGTGTAGGGTTGCTACTCTGTTAGTAATACCCATATTAATGTAAAGGAAAGGAAGACAAATATCTACATCTCTTTGGAGGTTTTTTCTGTGAAGGTGGTGGGTACCTGAAGACAGGGTTAAGGAAAATTTTATCTGGCTAGAGTTCCATCAAATAGGAGCAAACAATTTTTTGGACATTTTTTAATGACATTTATTTATAGCAGGTAGCGCACAGGCGGCTGCTATTTCTCAGCATGCTGGAAGAATGTTCTCCAGATGGTGCTTGCTGTTTATGCTTTTATTCACTTCGCTCGAACACAGCAGCACTCTACACAAAACATGGAAAATTGGAAAATAAAAACAATTATGTTTTTACAAAGTGCCATGTGATTTGCTGAACTGTCTGAGTTGACTGATGAGCCGTGCATGGGGGCAGCAGGGGGGATCACGGCTGTCGCAGAAACCCAGCGCCCGAGCCCCGCGTGGGTCACAGGCGTCGCCGCCGCTGCGAGGGGCGCGCCCTTCTCTCCCAAAAGGTGGGGTTGAGCAGAGCTGCTAATCCTGCCCTCTGTGTCTGTGCCTCTTCTGCCTCCCTTTTCCTGCACAGGGATTCGGGTGAATGTAGGAGAGGCTGTTATTTTAATGGCGATATTTTTGTTGGGTTTTCTGTGACTGTGCAGCCCCAAGGTGGGAGAGACGCGAGACAAAGCATTTCATAAACCTCGCCTGTGCCATCATGTTCCTCCGGCCCCTCATCTCACTGGAAAGTATTAAGGCCTTTGGCTGGTCCACCTGAAAGCAATAGCTGAAGTCAAGACTGATGCCCAAAGGGAGCAGCGTGCTCCCTGATTTCCGTTGGTTACAGTGGTGCAGATAGATAGGTGTCCAAATGGTTGGCATGCTCTTGCAGGCTTTTGTTGTGCAGCTTCTGCAGGACTACGCATGCAAAACATTCTCAGAGTGGAAGCTTTAAATAAAAGACTTTGGAATCTGATTCTTTTTTCATAAAAAAAACCTTGGGAAAATTGGGAAAATAGCTCAATTATTTAAATTTATTTTTAAAAAAACCCAAATAAGCTAACCAAACAACAAAATACCCCAGGCAATCATAAAAATAGATATTAACAAGATGGAAGAAGGTATATTTGTTATTTTTTAAAATTATATCTTAATGTATGGATAAAAGAAATAAGCATTTCTTGCTGCTACTGAAAAAGAACAAGAAAATGACAAACCCAGAGCACTTCAGGGTAGGTTTTCAAATACGAAAAAACATGTACCAATTTTAAACTTTGGAACAGGACATGATTATTATTTCTTTGAGAACAGGAGCCTTCAGATTCCTTCAAAATCTAGTTTAAAGCCAGCAATACTTTTAGTGAAATTAAATTTCAAGAAATTAATGTGTGAACAGCTCAACTGGTTTTGGGGTTTTCTCTGGTAAATGGGCAGTGCTGCACAGCTCTTCAATTCCTCTCCCTTGCCTGTTACCCAAGAGACAGCCCTTTCCCAAGCAGAATTCTTGCTCCATCAGCTCCATGCTGTTTATCTTCTGTTGCTCCCTTGGCAGTTATTATTTCTTAATGTGTTAATTGTAGTTCCTGGACCCTTGTGTATGAGGGTGTGTAATGCTCATGGTAATGATGCTGACACGTTCTCTAGTTCCTGGAATCGCAGACCGAAAAGCTAAAATATGGTTTGGGCACAGAGCATCCAGTAGAGAAGTCAATTAGAAAAATTCAAATAGCATGACAAGAATAAAGTGGGTAATGGGGAAGAGTTGGGGTGGGGGTTTTTAGGTTTATTCAGTTATTATTCCTTCTATGGCTCCAGCTTTGTGTGATATATATATATTTTTAATTAAAATGTGAATTATGTCACTTGCTTTCCACCTTTTAACAGTATTTCACAGTAAATTTCATTCCTCATAGCAAGTAGTCAGGGGTAAGGAATGACTTTGCTGAGTGATCGGGATTGTTAATTATTAAAAAGAAACCTATGGATTTGAAACAAATTAGGCCTCATTAAGCTTAGGTCTGTTTCCACACAGACCAGCAGATATGAAAAAGCCCATCTAGAAACATGAAAAATCCCACTTTTTAGCTGACACATCCCTAGTAGTGAAGCTCCTGGGCTGGCATGGGGTGCATTTGCTTGTTTAGTTTGTGTCAGAAGTCCCTGGTCTGTGATCTCAGTTCAAAACCCATGACTCTCTTGGATCTTTCCCATTTCCCTTCCATTTCTCCCATCACCCCCAGCCACCCCAGCCTGCCTGCACACGGGACTCCCACCTCGCTCTGGAGGTGACTGCTGGCCATCAGCAGCTGGAACTCACCCAGCTGCCTGGCTGGGGAAGCCAGTGCCTGGACAATGTCAGAGTGGACCATATTGGCTGCTCCAGGTTTAATGAAAGGAGAAACACAGGAAAACTCCTTTTCTCTTCCTTGGTTATGCAGGGGAGGAGGATCTTTGATTTGTACCATGGAGTTCTCTCCATGGCTAGGGTGACAAACTCTGTAGGATAAATTTCCTTGTTCCCATTTACAGAGGCCGGGGGTTTTTTTTGTTTATCTGGATTTATTTTGTTATCCAAACTCATCTGTGACTCTTAAGTTGTTTGTAATTAGAGTTTTTCCTTGGGACTTTAGCAAAAATCCAAAGGGCTGAAATGGTTGTTGGAGACTACCCTCAAACCTATGTAACTACACCATGTTTTGAGCTGCTTTTTCGAAACTTTTTGAAGGCAATGGGAGTGTGCATCCACAGGAGAATCCTAATAAGGAGAGTGAAAGGTGGCTTTAAATGATAATTTTAATTGTATGTTCACAGGCGTGCCATGTATGGGCTTTGCTGTCTGGCTGAGACATCCCCCAAATCTTTTCTGGCATTACAGTCAATGACACACTTATATCAGGAGAAGAAACGCCCATTCTGCTGGCTAGAAATCAGCAATAACATTTTGACATCTGTGCAACAGTTTAAAATGAATTATTCAGCACATAGATCATGCTGTTTGAGCAGCCAGCACATCTCTGCCCATTTACTACTGTCAGTCCATGGTGGAGATATCATTGATGCCAGTGGGAACTGAGCACATGGGCTGGGGGTAGGTTTTGGCCCATAGCCTGAAACAGCATTTGACAGCACCCCTGCAGAACATGATAGGAATAATCTGCTTTGCCACCAGCATAAGAACGAAAGACAATGCCAGTCTGTTTCTTCTCTTAGAGTATTTTGAACACATGTAGATCTTAAGAACTTAAGAATTAAAGAAAAGATCTTAAGAATTAAAGCAATAATTAATTGTTTGACTGTTTGAGTTTTGCTTTAAAGAAACTGGCAGGTAATTTTGATTAAATCAATGTATTGCATATGACTCTCCAGAAGCTTTGAGCATCTCTTGCCTACTGGAAGTAGAGCCTGAGCACAAACTGGCAGCAGGTCCAGGCCAGTCTCCAGCTTCTGCCAACTTGAGGGTTAAAGTGAAGCAGTATCTAATCCCTGTCAGCAAAGAAAATTCGTAAGAGTCACGATGTCAGCAGCACCTGATTTGGAAACACAAGCTGAAGGACTGTAAGAACACACTTTGGGGAGCAGCAGATGGGGAACTGAGAGGAAACAGATAACTAAACACCAGCACACCCCCCTCCCCTCAAGACAGGCATTGAGGAGATAAAGTGGACATTTATCTTGTGCTTAGCTTTCTAATTCAGCAAGGTCATCTGAATTAAAGCAGTGTATGTGTGATGAGAGTCTAACATCTGTTATTTCACAGGATGTCTGTTCCCTGTAGCTGCATTTTTAAAAATTAAATGCACTTCACAGTATGGAAATGTTCTGTGCTATGGGTTACTGTCCTTTCCTTACCCTTCTTTAAGGACTACATTGTAGCTGTCCACTGATGCTTATCTCACTGGTGAAAATTCAGGAGCACTCAGCATTGCAGTGTGCAGCAACATCATCTGCCTGTCCACATTTTTCAGGTAGCTAGCTAAAAATGCCTCAATTTCTACCTGCTCTTCCATTTATGTGTAAGAAGTAATACCCTGCTGTGGAAGGAGCTCAGTGCTGTACATGAAAAGGCAAGACATATTATCCAGGTAACTAAAACAAATGGCTGGCATAATGAAAGTTAAACAAATCCTTATGTCCCCTGAAGTCAGTGGAATTTAAGCATATAGTTAAGTCTTGCTTGCAGGAAGGGTATATCCTCTGATAGGAACACTGTAGCTGTAAGGTTTTTGAACCCCTCTGTGTGTATAGCTTTATTTTCAGAATCCCCAAGAGCTTTGCAATTAGCTGAAAGCTGTGAAATTGTGCTCGGTACCATGCAGCAGTGCTGGATGCTCAGGTGCGGTGCTTCGGCAGGAGGTGGGGCCTGGCTCCCTCAGCCGGTCCTTGACGGGAGCGGTTCTGCAGCTGCTGCTGCTGGGTGCAAGCTGGGCTGCGCAGCCCGGTGTGGGTACATTTTGTAGGGACTAAAGTCTGTTCTGGCTTTTGTAGGGCTGCCGTCACAAAGTGTCTGAACGTTCTTGCTTTCTTTGATCAGCTCACCATCGCTGTGCTCCCCTGGGGCAGGAGGACGTTGTCCCCCTTGGGCAGGGAGTAAAAGAGGCACAGAGAGATGTCAGACTTGATTCTAATGGTTATTTTTGTGTCGGCATATGCGGAGACATCTCTGGGGGAGGGTTCCAAGCCTCCTGTCTGCATAATTTGGACCCTGTCTGCTGTTACAGACTTGGTCCAGAGTGGCACCATGTGGGAAGCTCATGAATGAGGCCATGGATGTTCATCTCCCCTGTGTCAGAGCGGAAGTCAAGGATGTGCCTTGCTGGTGTAGATGTGGGATGGTGGGGGAAGAGGAGAATGTGCAGTCCAGAAAATCAAGGAGTGGGGCAAATAGCTCAAGTAATGTATGTATGAGAGTAAAGAAGGCTACCTGGGTTTATTGCCACTTGATTGGAAGGATATGTGTAGCCTGTGTGGATCCATTAATTAGTGATGCAGTTGCTCCATGCTGGTACCAATAAAACCTTAATAGTACATGATACCGGCCCGTGATTGCTTCCTTTTTTCCCCATCCCCTTGTGAGGATGTGTGTATATCAGTGCAGCTGTGCACTGCGTACAGTGTGGATGTGCTGTGGCTGCCTGCACAAGAAAAGGACAGTAAAATAATTCAGTGGGTTATTACCTCCCATGTGATTTTTCCAAGTGTTTATAAAAGGATCTTTGATATGCAGCACTCTCTGATGTGCACAAAATAACCAGCATTGTTTTCTTTGCTTTTCCTGAGACTTATTAATTCTTAAAATGGCTCCTGAGCAGGCTTTCCTAGGTACGTGTAGCAACTGCAGCCTGATGGTTTAGCAACAACAACAACAACGAAAAAGGCTGTCTCTAGTTTTTTTTTATATGCACATTGTGCAGCTTTTCAGGCAGTGCATCAAACACTGCTGGCTGGAAATTTCCAGGCCCATTTCCTTCTGCCTGGTGCATGCTCATAAAGCAAGATTGTCTGTACGGTCTGTAGCTGCAGTACTGCAGAAAGTCAATAAAGAGCTGACCACCTCACCTCTATCAAAAGCAGTTGAGAAACCCTGCCTCATCTGCCTTATTAAAACTGCACTTGACTCCCGCAGAGAAACCTAGTTGGAAACCTTGAAGAGGAAGGATGAAAAAGGAGTCTGAAATTGCAGTGAGTATTCTACAGCTAGGTCTTGCAGTAAGGTTAAAGAGTGCATATTGTGAAATAAACCAAAAGGAAAAAAAGGACAAAAAAGGAAAATGCCTGAATTTATTGCAATGAACTTCTGACTTTCCCACCTGCAGTACAGCACGGAGATATGATTAGTTATTGCAGCAATGAGTAGATTTAACTAGCTCCCTAATGGATTTGTATTTTGAATTTAAATATGTATATGCCTACCTATGTATGTGTGTTTATGCCTATTATATGCATTTGTGCAGGAAAAGGCATGATGTGGAAATAGATCCAAGAGGTAGAATTGGTAATGCAACATATCTTTGGGTATGTGTTTGAGAGGATGTTTGGATTTTTTTCTCCTTTCCTTTATATGAGAGTAATTGATTAAATGTTTGCCAAGCTTTTAGTAGTAACTACTGGGAATCATCATCCTCACCTTCCCCAGGTGTGTCAGCTTTTTTTTTCACCTTGAAATGAAAAAAGAGAGAACTTTTAACAGAAAGATCATTGCTTTAGCTTAATATTGTAAGATTTCAGAGATTGAATTTTCTGATAGTAATGAAATGAACCCTGAGTTGTGCTATGAATTTGATTGCAGTTAATTTGATTTTTGAGATGCTCAACAAAGCTTGCCCATTAGCTTTAGCCTCACATACTTTGGATTTGTACAAACTGATATTTTTATGTATTATGGGTAGAAATAACATGGAAATCTCTCTCTGGTGGTTCGGTTGTTTGTAACAGTTACTGTCACTGAGTACTTACTAACTATAGGGCTGTTGGAAGTCGTATCCATTGGGTTGCTGACCAGTAATCCCACTATGTTTATTGCTTTTGTGGTGCAGGGGTAATTTTCTTTTTCACAAGGAAAAATGCAACTGAACACCTCAGCCAGGAGACACCCGCTGACTCCATCCTGCAGTTTTTTCCAGTTCTCACTGATCTTAATGAGCCTAGTCATATGAATATCAGTGATTCTTGTCAGAGAGGAGTTTTTTTGGCTGAAGCCATGTGATTTCTGTTTATGTGATTTGCCCCCTCAGACTTCGGAGTGAATGTACTCTTCTTGCTAGTATTTGCCAAGAGGCAACGGCTGTGGGGTGGGGTATTGCCCAAGGTGGTCCCAAAGTCTGGCCTCTTCTCCTTACATGATTTATTCTCAGTCACTAGTCGATAAGATGGTGGATGATGGCCTTTTATATATATGTGTATATAAATAATACCAGCCGCAGATAAGAAACTATTTTATGATGTCAGAAAACTAAAGACATAAGGCTGCAGATAACTGGAATAGTGTTATAGAGTTGATCGTGTGTGGGAAAAACAGGAGGGGAATTCTGCTGCTTGGAGAAGATTGGTCACTGTAGGGAAAAAATACAGAGGGTGCAGTTTCCAGAACAGGGGAGAAACAAGATCGGGGAGGGAAGAGATGAGTGGCAGGGGCACGCAAGTTGGGAGTGATGCCAAAAGTTCTCCAGGCAATGGGAAAAGGGTTGAGCTGCCAAGAAGATTACTGCCATGAGCTACTTCTGGGAGGTCCTGTGAGCAGGGGGGTGCAAAGTCTCAACAGAAGTCAGGGGATATATGACTTTGTGATGTGTGGAAGGGAAACTGCCCATAGATGGAAAAAGGGTTGGACACATGACTGGAAAGAAGGCATTTAGTCTGGATCTGTGCCACCGAAGTACACGTCAGGCACTTGTGGAGCCAGGAACCAGGCTGCCTCCTTCCAGCTTCATCATCCTCAGCAAACCTGCTGGAGGTTCATTTCCTGGCCCCAACACTGAGGGGCCTGGGACAGCCCGGCTCCTCACTTGGGTGCTTCTGTGTCCCGTGGAGGGCTCCTGGAGGTCATGGTTGGCTGCTACAGGAGCAAGACAGGGCATGTGCCAGTCCCTCCTGTCCACCTGAAATAATCTGGCCTAGGCGAAGTGGAACACTCACACCAGGGCTGATCTGAGAGGCCCCCAGTTTGGCAGGGTGAGGAGCCAGGTACCAGGGTGTGCCTTTGCAGAGAGCTGCTGTCCTTCTGCGGGATGCTGGCATGCCCACACCTCTGCAGCATCTTCTTGGATCCTGCCAAGTCACAGTCCAACAGTCTCTCTTTCTGACTACATGGCAAGGACAGGTTTTGTTATTCACAGCTTACTATTTTAGAGGGTTTGGGTTGTTTCTTAAATTCTCTTCCCTCCATTCTGCTTTTGGTGTCTCCATCTGAAGACAACGTGTGCAGTTATCTGGTCAGAATTAGGCAAACCCATTCAGCAGCAGAGGAAAGGGGGAAAAACATTAAAGAGAAAACACTGATGACCTCACCAGAGAGTCCCATAATAGCAAATTCAGCACAGAAAATTGAAGGAGGGAGCAGAAACCTCTTTCTCTTCAGAGGGTGTTGAAACACAGGGCCCTGGAAATGCTCAGGCAACAGACTATTACAGCACCCTCTTGGCATGGAGCTGCCTCTTTATGCCAACTGTTTTGCCTCACAGTGGGCAGTGTTGTATCTTCCACGAGAATCTATATCCATAGGCTCCTTGATACCAGCCTGCACCTGATGCAGTGGAGACGTTGGTCTGTATGTTCCCCGAGGGACACACCTTTCCCTATGGCTGAGGCTGGGAGCAGCGTGAATCCTCACCAAAAAGGATGATACAGCTTCTATGCTGCCACAAAGTTAGTCTAATTCAGAGGCAGCATGTCTGATGTGTCTCAGCCAATGCTAACCAGAAAGGAAACGATTTTACACATCAGCAATTTTTTATGATTAATAATATTATCCTGCCTTAATTGAAAAATGGGCTGGTGCCCTCAACAAGAAATTAAGCTGCAGGAATTAGTATCTAACCTCTTTATGATGAATGTGTATTTTTACACACTGCATATTACTGGCAGTGCTTTTAGAAAAAATTGTGCCATGTATTGTAATAAAAAATTGTCCTGCATTGTTTGTAGTTGCGTGGCACCATTCTGTCTGGCTGACTTGGCTTTAAGAGCCTGAACGCTTGGGAAGAAGCAGTGTGAGGATGCTGAAATCCTTTTAAAGGGAATTTATGTACAAACAGGAGGATGATGTGTAGGCTCTGAGCTCTGCTATCAGTTGTTATTGCTGAGAGATATTCACAGGGAGTCGATGCCAGACGGAACATTAGCCATTGCTGGCCTCAGTGCTTTTGTGGGAAGTCGGTCATAAAGTCGGTGAGGGCTCCTGTTTGTGGGATTTTCAAACACCAGTGAATCACTTTACGTAATAAAGCAGTTGTCGTTGGGTGAATTTGTGTAAAGGTCTTTGTGAACTGCTTTCTACCAAAACAAAGCTTCAGAAGGAGAGGCGATGCTGAAGGACAGGGAGATTTGTTATGCCGAGAAGAGAGCTAGCAGTTTGACTCTGCTGAGGTTTGCCAGGCACCCAGTGGGAGCAGGGAGCTGTTGCCTGTGTCTGCCAGTCTGCCTGCAACCGCGGGTGGTCCTGGAGACAGGACAAGTCATGACTTCAAGGCATCAGCTCC
Source organism: Nicator chloris (assembly GCA_013400495.1). Lineage (NCBI taxonomy): Eukaryota > Metazoa > Chordata > Aves > Passeriformes > Pycnonotidae > Nicator > Nicator chloris. The sequence goes on along the minus strand of WAAE01003773.1, from coordinate 69,222 downwards.
TTCTATGTGTCCTGGGACTTTGTCTCGTGTGGAGCAGCCCAATGAATCCAGGATTAAAGAAGATGAGTAGGTCTAGGTCTCTCAGTTGGACAGCTGGGGATAGAACAAAGTCAGTAAAACTGCTTTCAACTATACTGCTGCCCTGGCACCATCTGTGTCTCCTGCAGGTTTCTTGGAGGATGATCACTTCATCAGGAGACTCTCATGTAATGTGGCGTGTTTCAAATGCCTTGTTCCCTGAATGTAAAACGTGTAAATCAGCTCTCATCAACTTAAATATTGCTTACTGAAACCTTTGAATGTTGTGTGTCAAATGTCCCTGGAAACACACAGTGAAACATAGATGTCTGTGGTGGAATCAGTGGTGCTTTCCAGAGTTCCTGGGCAGAAGGGTGTAAGGAGCCTCCTCCTCTTCTCCATCCTGAAATAGCGGGAGGATCCTCATGGAGAAATATGTACTTGGGTGGTGCCATCTTTCCTGGAGGAAAACCTGCCCACAGTTTAGGGCTGTGTAGGGAGGACGAGGGTCTGGGCAAGGAGCCAGGAGTGTCTGTGGATAGGGGGGTCACACTGGCTTTGCAGGGATGTGTGGGAGCACAGTGGGAGCAGCCTGGGCAAGGCTGTCCTTCCCTGCTCCTTCATGGCCACAGCCCTTTGGACTGTGCCTGCCGTGGGGACCTCAGAATCCTCCCAACCCTGCTGAGGGGCAGTGGTGGGTGGGCTGGAGTTGGTGATGTTTCCCTGGTGCCATGCTGCTTCCCTGCTGTCATTGCCTGGATAGGCTGGTCCTGGGGCATCCTCATACCCATTCTTTGGCATCTCTAAATTTGTAGCCAAGGTCTTCTTACTTACATCTTCCTTTGTATTTCAGCCAGGTCCCTATTAAAGCAGACAGTGAGGAAGTCTGCATTAAAATGCTTCCTTCCATCTGTCTGTCCCCCCCTCCTCCCAGCCCCATCCTCCTTGTCCCTGGAGGAAACACTCATCTCTGCCAAGATCCTGCCTTGCAAAAGTAAACAATATGAAATTACAATAAAATGTTTTGATTTGCTGGGCCTGACATTCAGAAGCTGCACAACAGAGACCTACAAAAAAAGGATTTTCTATAGATAGCCAGTGTGAGAAAAAAATAAATCTCTCATATTGGGCATTATTCAGATCCAAGCATCAGGGCAGTGTGAATGGGGGACAGAGGATTTTGTTACCAAACCTGAAGGTTCTTAGGAGGTTTATGCTGCAGCATCTGTCAGCAGCTTTCTGCCTGGCATCTGCGGGTGACTGGCCTATTGCACAGTAATGTCAATATTTGGGACTCTTGTCTCTGTGTGTGTATATGTACTGTTGTTGCTTGATGCTTTAAGACTGGGTAGTGTACTGAAAGCCCTCAAGGAAATAGATGAGCTGAAACTTGTTTCCTCTGGGGCTCTTCCACATGACTCAGAGGAAGGCAAGCAGAAATGGATGTGTAATCCCTGGGAGATGAGCTTCCTTGGGCACTTGTCAGTTTAGCAGGCTGGGTAATCTGCGCTGTCATCAAGATTTGCAGATTAGCTGTAGTGAAGCTAGTTGGCTTTGACATTTCATTAGGGAAGTTTTCCATAGTTTTTCATCCTCAGTCTTGGGGCTGTAAATTATGGCTAATGTAGCTTTGTTATGCTTACACCTTCTAACATTTATGCAAGTTGATGCTGGGGCTGCAAACATCTTATCTGCTGAGGATTTTTTAAATCATTGCTTGTTTATGAAAGACTAACTGGGTCAAAGGCTAATTTTGGGAAGGATCCGCTTTCCCCAGTGCTAACCAATACATTTTCATCTGGGTATTGTAAGTTGCCCAACTGTTATCTCCTGAAATGGGGATAAAAGCAAACACCATTTATCCTATAATCTGCAAATATTTTGAAAAGTGAACTGGAATATCAGTAAAAGGGCTTATCATCAAGGTCTTGTGAGAACTCTTAAGGGCTTTTGTTTAGAAAGCAAAATGTTAAATTTAGAGACAAGAACTGTGCAGATGAGGAGGGAATATGTAAGAGTGACAGCATTGTAAATTGTCTCAAGGATTCAAGGGTCTGGGGAAGGACACTGTGTCCTGAAGTCACTCCTCCTCAGAGATGTCTCTGCTGATAAGTGCCAGTTGTTGTTCCTTGTGACAGTGATCGAGGGGGACAAGGCGAAGGATCACCCTGTGGGCTCCTGCAATGGTGAGCAGAAATGGGGATGTGGCCTGGTTTATTTATGAGGGCTGGACGTGCCCTCACTCTTCCAGTTGTTGCAAAGGACAGATCCGTGTCCTTGGAGCTTCCATTGCTGTCCCTGTTACCCTCTCTTTTCAGATGCCCCCTCTGAAGGGTTGCTGCCCTGAGGGCTGGGGGTTTGGGCTGTGTGAGCCTTGGCCAGTGGGCCATGTGATCCGTGGGCCGTGTGAGCCGTGGGCCATGTGGGCTGTGAGCCGTGGGCCGTGTGAGCCGTGGGCCGTGTGAGCCGTGGGCCGTGTGAGCCCTGGGCCGTGTGAGCCCTGGGCCGTGTGAGCCGTGGGCCGTGTGGGCCGTGAGCCCTGGGCCGTGTGAGCCGTGGGCCGTGTGGGGTGTGAGCCCTGGGCCGTGTGGGCTGTGAGCCGTGGGCCGTGTGAGCCGTGGGCCGTGTGAGCCCTGGGCCGTGTGAGCCCTGGGCTGTGTGAGCCCTGGGCCGTGTGAGCCGTGGGCCGTGTGGGCTGTGAGCCGTGGGCCGTGGGCCATGTGAGCCGTGTGAGCCGTGGGCCGTGTGAGCCCTGGGCTGTGTGAGCCAGCTATGGAGAATGTGCTGCAGATGCACCGCTCTGGGGACAGCCAGGAGGGATGTGGGGCACAAGGCATTCAAGGCAGGGATCAACGGGGACACTAGGCTGCACTTTGTGGAGGGACATCCTTGTCTGTCTCTGGCCATGTTGCATCCTCACTTCTGCCTCTCTCTCCCTCACTGGTGCTGCCTCACATCCTTTGCTTCCCTGTCAGCCTCCTGTCCCACAGATGTTGTCGACAATGACACGTGGGCTCTGGCACCTGAAATCTGCATTAACGCACTGCTTTGTACTTCTGTTGCAAAACCATGAGTGAAAGACAAAGTTTAGTTAAAAATTATTTACCACACTCTACTCCAGCTGAAAAATATAAATAGTGTTAACGTAAGTGTTGGACCATGTATCTTAGGGCTTCAGTGATTTATCCATCAATTATGTCATTGTGAACTGAAGGTGAAGTTATATCTTCCTAAGTCTGGGATAACAAATGATTCAACCAAACTTCTGCTGCATACTTCTGTTTGAATTACTTTCAGAGGGAGAAAAGGGTACAACCAGTAAAAACATCTTAGACTCTGCACCTTGCAACTGCCTATGTTGGTTTGGAATAAATCAGTAGTTCCTGTAGCATGTATTCCTGTGATCCAAAAAATGGAGAAATGTTAAAAATGTAAGTTTGTGTGTGTGTATGTGCCCATGTGGACATATAGATGCATGCTGTTCCTGTAAATATCAATTCTGATTATCTTAATATTGATGTAGCAATTTAGAAATAGCTTTCCAAGAGAAGGTGTCTGCAGTGTTACATTTACCAGCATAATGAAATCAGACAAGTTTTCAATCCATAAATCACAGTACAGTATTTGCCATTACAATTTCTATGCTTGTACTGAGCAAGCAACACTATCCAAAGAATTTTATTAAATCAAAATGATGAAATTGAAAATCTGTATTGACTCTTCTTTGGGTCTTTCATGTTCTTTTGTGCTTTGACTAGGGAATATATTTTGTTTGTTTTTCAGACTCTATTCCCATCGTTACTTTATTTGTCAGGTTGAACGCTGTCTGTCAAATCTTACAACCTTGCATCGTTAATCTCAGGATGCTCTTTGTGGCGTTTACTGGCTGCAGCATAACACATATTTTCTAATAATCTTCATTATTTGGGTTATTTGAGAATTTGAAGCACAAGTGGGTCCAGTCAGACCACAGGAATCTATGGCTTCAAGGCAATGATAAGAAATTCCTTAACGTAAGAGACAACATAAGTTTAAAGTTGATGTTTGGTCATCACAAGAAATGCTATTGCTCAGGAATGGCTTCAGTGTAATATTCTTTCCTCCTAGAAGGTAGACTTCAGGGGGATTTGTGTATGGGATTGACTGCAGGCAGAAAGTTGAATATTTTTTTGAAGAGCTTTAAACATTGTTCTCAATATACTTTCATTCCACACAAATGCAGCTCCTGCAATTTTAGCTGAGAACAGTTTTGCAGCTCACACTGTGGAGATGCCTTGGGACTCCACTGCTGGCCAGTCACTTTGTTTGAGCATTCAATCCAAATCAGACCTTCAGAGCTGGATTGTGGAGAGCCTATGGAGGCCTGTAAAAGAGTATGGTCTGCCCAAGTACACCTGTTCACATGATCAAGACAAGCCTCTTCTTCTCCAGCTTTCAGAATTGTGAAAATAGATCACTTCCTCCATTGTGGTCAGAAGAATTTTTCATCCATCTTTATCAACTGTTTTAGAAACACAGTCGACGTCCCTCAAGGAGTCTAATTTCTGCAAGATAAGGGTGCTGCAGAAAAGAGCTCTTTACTTGTCCCTGCCTTCTGTATCTTCCCTAACAAATTCAATTTTCTACCACCTCTACTTCTGATGTTCTCTGCAGCTTCATTCATCTTTTCCCTTGGGTCAGCAGCTCTAGGTTTTTTTCTTTCATTCACCTCTTCATCTTCTCTACATATCTTTGTTGGGGTGCGGCAGGAGGGCGGTTATTCGTTTGGGTTTTCTGTTTGGTTGGTTTTTTAATGCTCAGAATTCTGTGTGTTGTACCGTGCACCATTTCCGCTTTTCACAGCAGCACTGTGTGCATCCCCAGAATTGCATTCCCCAAACTCTCTGCTGATGCCACATTTCCATGTGCTGCCACTTCCTTCCATTGCAGCTAGTCATAGGAGTAAATCATGAAGCATTTCAGCATAATGGCCTTTCTTGGGAGGATGAGTGACGTTTGAGATGAGTGGTGGTGTTCTGCCAGAAGGCGTTTAGTGACTGCTATCAAGTGGTCCTTTGATCTGGAGACAACTCAGAGGTCCTCACAGTTCTGTAATACAGATGTCAGAACTCTGAATCCTTCCCTCTCTTTTTACTCCTTGCTTCAGGTTTTTGGGGCATGCTCTGGTCTCTACAGGATTGGTGTCTGACCTGCTTTCAAAGGTATCTGCTCTCTGAAGCTGTTGCACCAAAATCCCACCGAGCTGTATGTAGGGCTTCACAACCCACGGGACCTGACATGAGGGCCAAATGTGTTGTTCCATAAGCACCAGCAGCTGACTTCCAAGGTACTTATGGAGAAAGTGGTTATGCCTACTTGCACAAACCCAAAGACAATATTTAATTACTTCCTATAGCCCTATTTTTAAGGAAAGCCCTATTTTTTTCTCAGTGATCTGAGATCATCTGAAGAATGGTGTGGCAACGTGATCTGGAAAATAGGCTGAAAAACACGTTCAGATGCTAGTGCTCACTCATCAGCACAATGTCTCGGGGTTAATAATAGTTCCCTTTTTTCTTCATTTATCCCCCAAATTTACCCTCTAATGGAAATCTTGCCTGTTACATGTTTAAAACAGATTTTCTTCACTGTGTGTATGGAGGAAGGTAAAGGAAGTGATAAATCTCAAAAAAACAATATGATAAAATAAATCCTCTCTTACTAGGGGGCTAGATATTGAGCTTTTTACTCCTTTGGAGTCTTGATCTCTAGCTGACCCTGCTGTGACTGTGAGATGACTTCTGCTGCAGCAGGACTTGAAATGCCAGAAACTGCCCTCTTACAGTCACATGGGAACTCCAAAAACTGAAGCTGTAGATCACCATATCCAGTGAATAACTGGTGTGTTGTCTGTCAACAAGGAATAGATTGAAGGAACTGAAAAAAAACCAACCAAAAGGAAGCCCCAAAAACCTGATAAAAATTGGCCCTGTTTGAAACAAAGTAAAAACTTTGGAGTTTTGAGAATTTATGTCTTTCCTTTTCTTGCCTTCTACAATCTGAAGAAAATCCATCACCCTTCTACCTGCTTCTGACACAAGAAATATTTTATACTTAGTTATTTCCCTCTGTTAGCATCTGATCGATAACAGGATCAAACTGCTGACCACATGCTCGTTCCTTTCCTCCCCGTGTTGCTGCTGTTTGGATATGGGAAATAACTAACTGAGGATCAGAATGGTGCAGCTGCTGTAACCTAATGTTTCTGTCACACCTACTGATGGATAGGCATTTGCTTGGCTTTGTGTTGTGGAGACCATGGGGCAGGTTGGGGCAGGTGCTGAACTTCTCATCCCACTCCAGTGCAGTGTCAGGCAGTCTCTGGCTGCGGTTCAGCAGCAGCAGTGATGGTCATCTCCCAGCCTGCCCTCCTCCCTTGACCAGAAGAAAGGGAAAGGAGGAGGAAGGCTTTTGTTCCTGTGGGCTCAACCACTCCAGGAGCAGCCACAGGATGCAGAGCGGGTGCTTTCTGCTTGCAGTCCTCTCTGTTCTGTGGCAGACAGGATTCAGCTAAAATAAACCAGTATTCCATGAACCTTTGAAGTGTTCTTGTCTTCTGAATCACTTCCCTGTCACTGATGGGCAGTGTGATGCTGAGGGATGTTGCCTTGCATCACACAGATGTAGTCAGCCGTTCAGGCCATTCAGCCTCCCACTTCATTTCCCATGTGAGTGGCAGCTTTGCCTTTCCTGACCAACACCTTCCTTAGGGTATTTTCTGAGACAGTGGAAAGCTAGGACCATTGGAAATGCACAGAGCCTGGTGCCACTTCTGGCCTCTGAACATCCTGCCCTGCTTTCTCTCTCTGCAGATTATTTGTCTTAGTAGAAGGATCTGGGAGCAATGCCATCAAAACAGGTTGTCTTCTCTCCCGTCTTCAGTGGCGGCCACTGTGCAGATAGAAGTGCGGCCTCTCAGGGCGAGCTGGCACGCACACCAGCAGTGCTCCAAGTGAGCCAGACGGACCGCCACAATCGTGAATCACATTCTTAGTCTTGATTTGACATCATACAATTAAAGAAAGTCCTAATGTTGTGATGCTCTGGGTTCTCTTTTCTCTACCTGAAATTGCCAGTTACATGAAATAATTTGTGATGAGTCCAGAAACCCCTAAAAGCGCCTTTTGAATGAAATTGCCTATAGGTCTGTTTTCTTCTTGAATCAGTCCAAAGACTTTAATTTGATTATGCTGAGATCTTTACCCTTCAAACAGTGTAATTCTTTTACTTTTAATTAAAGAAATTTTTCCTTTGCAATAGACTGATTCTTAACTGGCTTCACTAAATCTTCTTATGCTGTAAGTAGCAGTGACCTAGATAAACACATTTAAAAATGCAACTACTGAAACTACATTATGTTGCCTTTGTAAGACACAGCAAGAGAAAGACTAAAATAGTTCTATACATTTGCAAGGGTAACAAGTGGCGTTATATCTTTAAAAGCAGATTCATAGATCAATTTAAATTTAAATTTTTCATACTACATGTACAAATCTGTGTGAAATAAGTGTTGCTTACTTTGGAGTCAGAAACTTAAAAGTCACAAAGAGGCCGATGAAAAAAAATTGCTTTTTCCTTTTGTTGAGGACCTTTTGCATCATGACAAGGTCTTTTGAAAATAGAGGAGGTAACTGTGTTTAAGAATGTATCATAATGCAGCCACATTGTCAGGACCATATAGGCAACCAGCATAAGGTTGCATTTCTGTTTTCCTTGGTGCCTGAGTCTGCAGCTTCAGTCTGCAGCTGCAGCTCAGAGTTTTTGATGTAAAGTCTGAGCTCTAGTTCCAGCCAAACCCACCTGGTGCCCACCAGCCACGTAAAGCCAAGGTCTGGAGAAGACAGCAGTACTTCACTGGCTGTATCAAGGATGTTGCCAAATGGCTTTGTTTAATGTTATATGGGTGAGCCCTTTCTAGGGTCCTAAAAATTGGTTGATGAAGTAAAGGGATACTGCCCCTTTTCCAGATGCACATTTTGTGTGTTAGTGTGTGACAAATGCTCTGGTCCCAACTTCACACTGCTGTTGGAATGTGCTCCAGCTACCTTGTTCAGATCTGATTGCAAGTAACCACTGCTGCTCCCAGAGCAAATGTGACCAGAACTTCTCCTGGTAACTACTGCCCAAGTCATGAACAGCATGGAAGGATTTGATGGAACTCACAAGTGTTCAGACTCAGCTCTGCGTGGTGCCAAGCAGCCATGCCTGTGGCTGCTGGACAGGGAGAGCCGGGCACCAGCAAGGCAGCCTGTGGGTTGTCCCTCACACCCCATAACTTGGTGAAATGCAGACCTTTCCACCATTTTTGGTTTTGTGGGTTTTTTTAGACATCGGCATCGGCTGTGTTTACAGAAAAAAGAAATATATGCTATCAGGAACAATTGGATAATAAACAACCTTTAATTAGCATTGAAGATGCACAGAGACCTAATCTCTCAGTGCCTGTTTAGACAGCTAAAACCAAACATGTGCTGGCAGCTGGGTCCTAGAGAAACCTTCACCCAGAGCAGGGGCTGAATTGTCCTTAATCACTGTAAGGCCTGGGCAGAGTTTACTGGGTGTTGATTGTACTGGGTGTTTTGGGATCGTCAAAGACCCATGCCCTGCCTTTAATTTATTTTTGGTAGCAGTATGCTCTTCTGCTTACTCTGGTTAGCATTGAGCTGTAAAATTGCTATTGTCAGACAAAAGTCAATGGATTTTATTGATTCTTCATGCTTTTGCATGAAGCATTCTGGGGGAACCTTTACACTGGACATGGAGGACGCCTGGGAGTGGCAAGATGAGTGTGCACTGGGACACGTTCACCATGGCTGCATTCCACGTGAAGCAGTGGGTGCTGGCACTGACCTCACCAGTGAGGTCCATCCAAGGGCTGCCATCCCTCGAGATCACTGAAGTTAACCTACAAAAAGTGTTTTCTGGGAAAGATGGCCCTTTCAGTTGCATCAGCCAGCCATGGAAATGCAAGTTGGTTGTTGCAGCCTGACCTGTCCTTCCCATGGGGAAAACTGTGGATACTGAGTTCAGGGCAGCTCTGGTGCCCTCTTGTTGTGGAGCACATCTTGACAGAGTTTATGGTCGCTGTACTTGCGCTGGTGGCCACCCTTCACAGTGCAGCCGTGGCCAGCAGCTGTCTGCTTGGCTTCTTGAACTATGGACCATGACACCTTTTCAGGGAGGATTCAGTTGAGGTCGTAAAGGGTTTGTGCTCACCAGGGGACAGCTGTCTCCTCTGGTTTGGTTTGTGCTGCCCAGATGTTTATCCAGCTCGACCGACATTTTGGCACGTGAGCATGTCCACTGACAGGCAGTAAAAATAGTGGTTTTTCTTGGTTGCTGCCTTAGCTCTCAGGGCTTCTTTTGCAACCCCTGTAGTGGTGCGGCTTGTTCCTGCTGTGCATCTCACATTGCAGACGCCTCTGGTTTCCCTCAGCCACCATCCTGGGCAAAGACAGGCCAGCAGCAGCCCCTGGGAGCCCAGTGGCCTCCACACACTGCTCCAGTACCTCACAGACCACCCATCCCTGCATGTGGGGTGCCTAGAGAGGACAGCCCAGCTGGAGCCATAGGGTTACTCGTGTGGGACAGAACCACATTTTCCATGCAGAGGACCCGAAAGGTGCAGCAACTCTTCTGGTCAGCAACGGCTTCACCCCTTGAGCATGGGGCAAGTGCAGAGACCAGATGCTGACTGTCCCACTGGAAGGGATGAGGGAGAGCTTCTGCAGGTGGCCTCTGCCCACCTCCTTGGCCAAAAGCAGGCTCTTCAATGAACGTAGCTGTTTTCTTTAACACCCCACCAAGAAAATGTACATCTTGGGTCCTCTTGCTGTTTCTATCTGCAAGGGTGTAATTTTCATTGACAAGCTTGCTCCCAGCATAAGCATTTGCCTGAGGCAAGAAGAGCACATGTCATTTCTCGCAACTTACACAGGCTATAGGCAGTTTTTATTCCTTAAAATTACTATATAATTAAAACTACTTCCTCCTTGTTTGCTAATCTCCCAGGCTCTGTTGTGCTTCTGTCAGGTGTTCGGAGCTGCAGGAGCTGCAGTAGTTCAAGCCCTGTTCCCCTGGCCATACCCAGTGCACCCACACTGAGACAGGGGGAGGGGGTGACTCCCCCTGGGGACAAGTTGCTTAAGAGCTGACAGGTGGGGATAGGGAGGGTTGGACAGGCGCGGGTGGCACCCCAAGACTGTCCCCATTTACAACGGTATGTTTGGTGGTGGCCCTATCCTAGTGGGAGTAGGCACTGGTGTTGGTGCCACCTGATTGTATACCCAGGCTGAGGAAGGAGGACCATGTGCATCATCTGTGACATTGGTCCAGTGTGGCATGGGGTCAGTGGGAAAAGCTGGTGCCTCGAGGAAGAGAGGACTCAAAATGGTTAAGCCTTTGGGAGTAGCAATGCTGTGGAATTCCCCACTCCATACAGTACAAGAAAACCCTGAGCTCCAGCTACATGAAAAATGTATCAGGAAAATATATCACTGCCTGAAACAGAATATACACAAATCAGAAGAGACAAAAGTGCCCTCAGACCCCCTTGCTCAGAGCTGCCTCTGAAAAGGGCTTCTGTGGGGCTGACCTCCCCCCAGCCTGCTCTTACACTGCGGCTGTATTTGCATTAGTGCAGGAGACAAGCAGAAACAGCCTCAGGCCCTGTCCTCCTGTTATTACAAGGATAAGCTAGGTACAGCCATGGAGGTTTTTATTTGTGTTGTTTGACTTTCCTAAAGGGAGAGCCTGTAAGAAGTATGTTCTTCCCTAGTAGAGCATCACCTTACATTTTTGTGGCAGACAGTCTGCTCTGTCTGCTGAGGTGGCCTGAAGAACCAAGAAGATTGACAGCAAAAAAAAAAAATATTTCAGAATTGCACCAATCTGCTGGCAGGTTTGTTTGGGATTTTTCACTGTTTAATTCTTCTTTATTTTTTATTTTCTTTTCTTGTTGTTGGTGGTAAAGGAATGAAGCTACCAGTCAACTTTCTTCCTCCACTGTCTACAATCCACGTACCAAAATTCAGTTCTTTGAAGAACTGACTGTGTAAGGAATTAATGCCAGGCTGCAGCCCTGTGTGCCCTTACATGCTGGAGTGCAGGACCTCTTACATCCAGAGCTTCTTTGCCATAGAGCAACATCATCTCACCAGGAGAGCTGAGCCACAGTCATACTGTGAACTGCATTGCTAGACTGCTTCCTGAGGCTGACCTGAACAGCCAAATATGAAATCTCCCAGTCAGATTTATTGGAGTGGGCTGGTGACGTTCCCCAGAGGACTTACGATCTATGGTGATGGATGATGCCGATCCATTAACGTAGTAGTCTCATCTGGGAAAGATGTAATTGTCGTTCTGCATCCTGCAGTTTCCCTAAGTTTTTCTGAACACATAATAGCACACGTTGCAGCAGAAATTACTGGTGAAAAATGCTGCAGTAAATATGTCAGGGGCTCTATATCCTACGGCAGTGTGCCTCTCTTCTGGAACCATGCAGCCATCATTAAGACAGGGGAGGTGATAATAACAAAATTTGGTATAGCGCACTCATCATGATGTATGTTCTCTCCAAAGGTTTGATGGAAAAGTATGGGTAGGACTGACCTTGTTCCATCTTGCAGTAAGCATCTGCAAAATACGTTCATGTTGACTTGTTCATAGAATCAGGAAAATGCTATTCACTTTTACCTGCAATAGCAGTGCTGTTTTTACAGCACTGGTTGCCCTGCCTGCATTTCCTGAAATCCAGTCCTTTTCCTCTGAGTAGTCTGAGTCTGGGCCCCTGATGACAAAGAGCATTATTACTTTTTTGTGTAGTCATGGTGTAGTTTGGAATAGTCTCACCTCCATGCATTGGGAGCAGTGTGTCGGTCAGAGCTCGAATACCAAAGCAGCTGAAGACTACGTTGAACTGGCTGGAAGATCTTTGTTCATAGAGCATCAAATAAGTAAAATTCAGACAACATTCACACTTAGGCTGACTGGAAGTGCTCCAGCAGCAGAGAAACATGGTGAAGAGAGAGGAGAAGGCACACTGGAGGAATGCACCCACAAGGAGTGGCCAGCAGCTATTCTGAAAGGGAAGGCAGCCCTGTGCCACCTCAGTGAGGGTATGCATGGCTGTGTGCCCATTTGTCCTCATGAGTGATTGCAGTGGTAACTGGAATCCAAGCTGAGGTCTGTGCTTTGTGCCAATCATGTGCCAAAATGACTGCGGCTCATGAGACTTACCCATGAAGTGGATAAGGCAAAAGGCACAACAGAAGTGCTTGATGGTATGCATGTGCATGTGGGACATTTGTAGGCACTACAGGTGTCGCACTTGCCATTCTAGAAACACTGCACGAACTCTGACCCAGGTTCAACCAAGAGAACTACTTTATTACATCACTGACTCCATTATATAGTGTATCAAGCAAACCAAGTGATTGGTAAGCAAAGTCAACACCTCTCCAATCACATTGGTCAAGACAGATGTCCATCAAGAGAACTCCTCCATGAAAGAACGTAAACAGTCTATTATTTACCAAAAATGTGCGTGAGAAAAGAATTTCCAAAAGGTAAACATCAGAAGGCTGAAAAAGCAGGGCGACATACAGGTAATGCAATTTATTGCAATCTGTAATTGCAGAGAGACCTCAATAACTTAGAGAGATGGGCAATCACCAACCATATGAAGTTTAACAAGGGCAAGTGCCAGATTCTGCACCTGGAACAGGGCAACCCTGGCTCTGTGCATAGACTGGAGAACGAGAGGCAGGAGGGCTGTGCCACACAAAGGGTCCTGGTCGATGCCAAGTTGAACATGAGCCAGCATGCCCTGGCAGCCAGAAGGGTCACCTGTGTCTTGGGGGACATCAGGGACAGCATTGCCAGCTCGTCAAGGGAGGGGATTGTCCTGCTCTGCTCTACACTGGGGCAGCCTCATCTCGAGTGCTGGGGGCAGTTATGGGCGCCACAATACAAAAAAAAAGTTAAACTGTTAAAGAGTGTCCAAAGGAGGGGATCAAAGATGGTGGAGGGTCTGGAGGGGAAGCCATGTGAAGAGCAGCTGAGGTCACTTGGTCTGTTCAGCCTGGAGGAGGCTGAGGAGAGACCTCATTGTGGTCTTCAGCATCCTCATGAGGGGAAGTGGAGGGGCAGGTACTGATTTCTTCTCACTTGTGACCAGTGACAGGACCTGAGCGAATGGCCTGAAGCTGAGTCACAGGAAGTTAGGCTGGATGTCAGGAAAAGGCTATTCACCTGGTGGGTGAGCACTGGAACAAGTTCCCAGGGAAGTGGTCACAGCACCAACTCAGACGGAGTTCAAGAAGCATCTGGACAATGCTCTCAGGCACATGATGTGCCTCTTAGGGGGTTCTGTGCAGGGCCAGGAGCTGGGCTCAATGATCCTAATAGGTCTTCTTGAGCTCAGTATATTTTATGATTCTCTGATAACCTGGACTGGTTGACTGAACAGTGGCAACCTCAGTGGCACTGAGATGCAACATGACATATTTTCAGTATTTTCTGTTATTTGCATACTACTTGTGGTCAGACCCATCTGTCAGAGGCGTATGTCCCAGTTCAGTCTAGGGGCTTCTAGGAGGGCAAAACTGGTCATTGTTGAGAGGTTTTGAGGTTTTCTTACATCCATCAGCACCATTGTGTTTCCTCATGCTGGTGTTATTTCGAATTCAGTCAGAATTCATCTGACATCTCGTGCATCATGGCATGGTGGAGAGAAGAGGTCAATTCTCTTCCCCTCGAAGTCAAACCAGGAAACACTAGGTACAAATGCTGTGAGGAAAGCACATGTAAAATGATGTGAGACTCAAAGAAAAAGTGCTGCATTTTTTAATCACATCTTACATTTTTCTGTCTCTTATAAACAAAATTTTTACAGTGGTTAAAAATTTTGTAGGGATGAAAATAAGGGGAAGAGAGGACTCAAAATGGTTGAAAAAAGAAAACTTTTTTCTTGAAAGTTTTTTCCATCCATTCATTACGAGATAGGGTGGTACATGAGTGCTTGAAATCTGCTGTGTGCATACTTTCTGCTGAGGATTAGTGCCATTGTGTAGCTGATGAAGTGTTGGGCTTGGCTTATAAAAGTGATGTGGGGGGAGAGAAGGAGAGTCAGTCTAATAAATCTGAAACTATGAGCATAAACTTGATTTTCAAGTGGCAAGCTGATGGAGCATTTGGTTACTCATGCTTGTGGGGAAGGACAGAGCATTAAATAATCATATTTTGCTCAGAGGGAGGGAAGATTCCTCTATCTTTTGGCTCCCTGGGCAGCACTCCAATAGTCCTGCACCTTTGTATCTGCCTCTGCTTCTAAGTGAAACCCTGTCCCACAAGAGAAGATAAGCTGATGAGTCTGTTGTTTATTGCCAGCTCTTCATCCCTAGATCTTCTCATTTGGGACTATATCTGTGTCATAAGAGCCCCCAGAGCTATGGGCAACAGAAAGGGTTTTTCACTTTCAGCCCACAGTGACAAGCTGGGTGGCACACACTTTGGTTAATCAGCTGCACATCCTTACCTGTGTTCTTAGGCAAGAGCATTTGTATGTCACCAGAAAGGACCTGTGAGCTGGAAGGTTCCATTTTTCACTTGGTTTTGCTTTTCTGCTCATTATTTATTTATTTAAGCCAGGCTATATAAGGACGATGAGAGGCTATGTGAAAATGTGGCTTTCAGTTGATTTAAGATGAGTTACAGGGGTGTTGGAATTTGCTATTCTAACCCCATGGCTTTATAATAAAGCTGAGGTTAGCCCTATTCTGGCCCTGTCTGCACCAAGAAAAAGTGGTTTTTAACTAGAGCTGGTGTGCTGTAAGGATTGGATGGGAAAGGGTTTGCAGTCAGTCTAAAGGGCTGGGTCTCTCAGGGCAGGTGTGTACTAGTGGCACCTCACATCATTTACTGGGTTTGAGCTGGTGACGCTGGTTTACTCCTCGAGGGCGTAGTCTGGTGTGCTTCACTTTAGTTGGGAGACAGACAAAGGGGTCAAAACCGTGTTTGTGTAACAGGGAAAAGTCAGATGTTCTGCCTGCAAAAGTGGCACAGCAAGTTAAGAACTGATTTTCAACTTTACCTCACTAACCTGTTGGCTGAGACCTGTTAACACATCCATGGTGGGGTCCCTGTCCCTCCTAGCAGGAGCAGGACAGTCACATCAGCAAGAAGAGATGGGCAGTGGATGGCAGCCTTTGCCACACTGATGCTCATCTGATGCTGGAGAACATCAAGTGGATGTGGTAAAAATATCTGTGCCTGGATCAGTGGAGAGAGTCAGGACAAAATAGGGAGCCAAGTGGCAAAAGAGCAGTGAACAAACCTCCACTGGGGAACTGATGAGGCTTTGAAGTCACTTCATTGATATCAAACTTGGAAATCTTTTGTAAGAACTGAGATGCTTTATGGGCTGTTTAATAAAGCACTTGACTGGGAAAGGAACAAATATTTTATTAGGCTGACACTGAGTGCTTTTTGTTTCAGGTTTTGGGGGAAGCAGGGCTGGCAATTATGTTTAATTGGTATCCTTTTCCTCTTGTTATCATTGGTGTATTGATTGCTGAGAAAACAAAATGCATGGGGTTTAAAATTTACTGTAAATTAAGGGCTCTCTTGTTTGTTTTGTTTAGCTCTGTGTACTCATACCAGCTCATTTTTCTTTGCTTTGCTGGCGAATATAGTGTTTTGATTGAAAATTATACTAAATAATCAGTTAAATGGGATATTTAATGACAAGAAAAATTCTTCAAAATATTTTTTCCCATAGGAAAATCATGCACTTCAATTTTTGAGCCAAAGAATGCTAGCATGAATCTGCATTCTTCCTATAATCCTACTACAAAAGTAAATACATGCATGCACAGCATGTGTGAAAGCCGTAGAGGTTAAGGTACAGTAAATCTCAGGAGCTCTGATGCAAGACAGATCCCTAAAGTAAGTTCAGTTTTTCCCTCATATAGTTTTAATTTAGACATTCTTGGACTTGCAGTCTACTGTCAGTTTTCTTTCCCTGTGGGAAGCTGACCTGCTGTACGAGAAAGTCTGGTAGATGAGAGAAGAGCAGTTGATATTGAGGAAGGCCTGTGTCACTGTGTCCCCTAAGATCCCCACAGACACACAGCTGCTGCGGGGCTGGAGGAGCAGACAGTGGATTGGAAACTGGTGGAACAGGCCCAGCAGCACAAAGTGCAGTTGGGTTGGGAGACTGTAGGGGTGTACTCCAGCGGTCAGTGCTGGGTCCTGCCCTGCTCAGCCTCTTCATTCATGATCTGGATGATGGGCACAGTGTACCTGCAGAAGTTTGCAGATTACACAAAACTGGCAGGAGTGGCTGATACATCAGAGGATCATTCTGCCATCCAGAGGGACATCAACAGGGGGGAGAATTGGGCTCACGGGAGCCTCATGAAGTTTGCCACAGAGAAGTGCAAAGCCCTGCACCTGGGGAAAAGAATCAGTACATGCCAGGGGCTACCCACCTGGAGAGCAGCTCAGCAAGAAACGACCTGGGTGTCCTGGTGGACACCAAGTTGACCACGAGCCACAAAGATGGTGGGCTAGAGCATCTCTGCTGGAGGAGGTTTGGTTTTTGACACATCTGTCCCAACACAGTGGTGCAGCTGCTGACGTCCCCATCCCAAGGGACTGCCTCATGCTTTGAAGGAGACATCTGCACACTGCCAGCTGTATAGGGGGAAAGCTGATTTAAACAGGTACTTCTACAGTCACAAAAACAGTAACTTGTCTTCCCAGTTTGAGCAGAAATTGGGAGCACAAAAGCTGCACCAAGTCAGAAGCCCCAGCTGTGTCGAAGTGACATCACTTAACACGTGACTCAGCAGTAATTATGGCTGGCAAATTTATATTTGTCCTTCACGTGTCAGGTTTAATACATCAGATTTCCATGCACTGTCTCCACCTCAGAGTGTGTGTTCAGCTCATTGGAAGCTAAGCAAGTTGATGCTGTTCAGGCGTTTGTGTACAATACCAAGGATAAAAAATAAACTACGACTGTAAAGGTTTTATTTTGAGAAATTTGGTGAAAGGTTCCTCCAAGCATGATGGTTCAGAGACCCGGGGAACAGGCCTATGCTGCAGATATGAGAAATATTGAAGATTTGGGAATAGCAAGATCAGTCTGAAATAATTTCAAGGTCACCCTGTTTTTATGGTGGTGGCTTACACGTAATAGTGTGTGTGTAAACAGTGGTCCTTTCAGAAGCAGAGCCCATCAGTTGTGTTACAACCAGTTAGTGAAATAGCTTGTGAATGGAGTAAAAGAAAAGGCAGAAGACATCCAGGAGTACAGCAGCAAGTGCCATCTCCCTTAAACTTAGGTTATGTCACAGTTTCCACTACAAATGTAGGGGGTTTTGTGTGAGGCTTTCAAATTGGGTATAAAAATTCACTACAGGTTGAAATTTGTCAGGAAAATGTCCTATTCCTTCCACAGCATTTATTGTCTGTCTTGTATATATTGCCCTTGGGAGCAAAGGCACTGGTTTCAGGCCCATGACAGGATTTTTTTTTCGATTGCTCTGATTTGTTTTTAAATGAGAAAAAAGTGAGTTCTCTTCTCCCCAGAATGGATTGCTAACTACAAATTGTTGACAACAGCAATATAGTTAGCAAATATATGACTCTAACGTGCTCTTTGCAGGCGATTAGCCTGTGCAATAGGCAGAGGCCATGCTATTTATTCAACGGAACTATTTAAAAGACTGGAGTACCATCAGTTAGTCAGGCTGCTGCATTTGAGAATGATCATGCTGTGTGCTGAAGCAGTGTATGCATATTGTCCATGTCCCATCTATAACGTGCCATTTTGCACTGCTGTAATGATTTCCTTTCTCTCTTGTTTCCCCAGGGCTTAACAGCTTGGATGGGAGCCTGACACAAATAGCTTTGCTTCTTGAAAGGATCCACAAATGCAGCAGTGGAAAATAAACCTGTTGCATGATTTCCGTTGGAGTGTTATTTCTCTAGCAGCTTTTGAAGTTGTCTGATAAGGTGCTTATTTTAACTGCTCCTTGGCAGCATTCAGTTCATCCTCCGTGGTGTAGCTTCCATAGACTAAGAAGTACCATGTGGCAGTGCATATGTGCGTGGTGAACAGGAGATGTGCAGAGGGATGGGCAGCAAAGGCTGTGGGTGTAACTTCCATACTGGCAGTGATACCCTCGTGTAGTCATCCCTTCTCTCTCTGGCTGGTGCCAGAGAGAGTTCTGCCCATCTTTCCAATGCCTTTCTCTCCTTGCCCTCAATGGATTTTGAATGGTACCTCCTAAATCTTACCAGGGAGTTAGTTGTTGGGTGTTTGAGTCAACGGACTGAGGCAGAAGAGGTCAGAACTAAACTGAGATTTTCCCTGGTACCCCTTAGAGGAGACAGAGAAGTGCATTCCCAGTGATTCCCTTTTTGTGGTGACCAAGCAGTGGTCATTGAGTCCCTTTTTCCGAGGCAGTGGGACTGTGTTTGAAGTCCAGCTGTGAGCTGGCAAGGGGGTGAAGGCCAGCTCGCCTTAAGAAATATCCTGTGGGTCTCCTCTGCTCTGCCTGCTCCATACTGTGGAGGCGTTCACCATCAGCCCGTCTGCAAGCAGAACGGGAACAGGCCCCACTGGCCCTCATGGTGCCTCTGCACCCAGCTGATGTGTGGTGTATCAAAAACAGCATCACAAATGGTGCAACACAGGGGAAGGCAAGCTCACCACTAGCTGTGAGTTGATTACTCCTTTGCCCTTTGGTGCTGGAGGATTACACTACTAAAAGCACACATGGGATAGCCAGGATTCTCAGTCCCAGGTGCATGAATGAATAGGTGAATTGGTGGGAAATGTGAGAGGCAAATACTGCTGAAATCATTTGTGGGTTGCAGATGTGGGAGAGCCCACCTGTGTGTTATTTGTGTAATAATAGTTCTGTGTATTTGGTATATAAAAGTTCACTTTATTTAAATACATTTTTTCTAGCAACAAAACACCAGTAATAATATGGTAACCCCTTTATGTATGGCTGAAACTACAGAGACCAAAATTTGTAGCATGGAAGATGATTTGTAGTTGGTTGGATCAGTGACATCAAGCAGCAAGTTTTGGACACTGAAGTCCATATCCAACTATAATTTTGTCCCCAAGCAGCTCCATTAAGTCAAGATTTTTAATTTTCTGTTTGTTACTGTGTTTATACTCAAGGGAAGCCCTATTTTTCCAGGAGATACTGAGCCAGGCATCCCACAAAGGGAGCATCTAATCCTTTACCATGTGTGGACAATATAATTTGAGTTCTGTGGAGACACAAGGTACAAGCCATGGTACAGACGAGCAGGCAGAGCACAGGGAGAGCTGTGCTGCAGCCCCACAGGAAGGCACAGAGCAGCCCTGAGAAAAGTCTGTTGCACAGCCATCAGCAGGAGATAAAAAAATAAGCTGTAGTTATCACTACCCTTTCAAAGCATTTGTGTATAGCTAAGATACCATTTCCTGTACAGTCACACACATCATTGCATAGTGCCATGAACTTCGCTCTTATCAGCACCCTGATGGGAAAGCTCGGGTTATTTACAGTAGGGCTTGTTTCAGTGTTTCAAGCTTCTTTTCAGTTAAACAGCAAATTAAATAAAAAATAGATAAGTAGGGAAAGTGAAATTGATTGTCCAGGACTGAGGTGTGATAGACAGAGGAAACTTAAGGCACTTCCTCTAGATTACATTACCTTCTTTTATGTATATTAGATACATGAAACTTATTTTAAAAACTGGGAAACTGAATAATTTATGTGTAGTGAAGCAGCGATTTTAAAAGACCCAAAAAAACCCCAAACCCCAGCACATGCTTGAGGTTGATTTTTTGTTACAGTAGTCTATCTATCACTGTTAATGCCAATACTGAAAATTTACTTTTGTTTCAGTCACTTCCATGAGGATTTAGGGTTTTGTAGTGTGTATGCTATGTACGTAGTATATAAAAAAGGAGTCCAGGAACTACAAAACACCTTTGGACAACTTCAGTCTGCCTCTTGATCTCAGATGTTCAAAGTTTCCTCATTTGAGGCTTGGGGACGTGGATCTTTTTCTCTCTGCCTGCTTACTGACCTTGATAATAGATTTTTAGTCTAACACGTTTAGCAGTCCTGGGATTCCCTCCCAAATGAAACTAAAAATAGCTTTAGAGGGAGCAGGATCAAGTTGTGCTGGACTCCACTGTACCTGGCAGCCAGCGACTTCCAAACTGCAGGCTGCAGGCAAGATCAGGAAATAATTTTAAGTATGTATATATATTTTTCATATATGTTAAATTTTTTTTTGTGTCATGTTGACATGCTCAAGAAGCAGGTGTACTGAAGTACAGAAAGGTACACTTCTACATAGAAAAGGTGAGGGGAAAAAAACACACCCTAAACCCATAAACCTGGATCAAAGGCTGCACCTCACCTTTTCTTGTCTTCTTCCCCTCACAGAGTGAGGCCCTCCCAGAGATAGTGACCTGGCTCCCAACAGTGTATATTTACAGATCCCAGGCACACGTAAGAGTTCAGTGTGGAAAACAATATTTGACTGTGCTTTGGAAAAAAAACAGCCAAGCTTACAGGGTTTTCTCCGTGGTTTATGAGGGTGATAGATGAGATCTTCTTCCCCTCATCTCGGTATTTCCTCTGCCTCCAGCTCTGTCGCCTTTTAAAGCAGCAATGGGGGAATTTTATTATGTTTTATACTTTCATCTTCAGCAGTGATCTGTCTCTTTCTCCATGGGTCCCTACAGCATGCTAATCCCTCAAGTCTCTTACACAGCATAATTTTCATGTTAATTTTTCTGTTTCTCAGTGTTTAATGGGTTTGCCAGGGGAACAGGGGATGATTTCCTGTCCCCACCAGATCATTAATTCTATATGAAAACACCGCAGTCTCACACTTCTCAAGCAAACAGAAACGTTGGGAAGAGGCAGTGTTGTGCAGAACATTCAGCTGTGCTGCTGCAACTGGAGGAGCAAAAATGCTGGTGTGGACTACAGAGACCAAAATGGCCATTTGAAAAACAGAGAGGGAGAGATTATGTAAGAGCAGTAGAAAATGGCTTTTTAATTCCTTAACAGAAATGATGATGTCTGTTTTTTTCAACTTAATCTGCTGAGCTGTCTCCTCATAGTCTTTATTTTTGTAAACAATTACTCTTCTTTTTTTCCAAAACAACACTGGCCCAGTGGTTTTCCTACTGATACTTGTCACTTTCTGAATAGGGAATTTGATTTTTGCTCCTGTTTTCAGCACTTGGGCATCTCTGTCTCCCTGTAATCTGTCTCAGCTGAAGCTGGAAAAAAGGAAACAAACAAACAAAAAATCCCCACAACCCTATATTTGTGAATCTTTTCTGCAGAGCATTTCATGAGATGGGAAAAATCCAAAATTACTGCCCTTAAGCCAGCAGCAGGAGGGGAAAATAAATGACTCGTGTTTACTAAAAATCCTTTCAAAGTACTCAAATGCACCTGATAAATTATTATCATTTCACCCAACCAGCCTCTGCTATCAATGCCTGGCATTTCTGTAGGTAGTCCTGTGCTCACTCTAGTATCTCACTGCCAAATCCAAGGATTTTCAGGTCTCAGGAGAGATTTAGTAGATTTCCCACTTCCTTGCCTTTGACATTTTTTAGCCTCTGTGGGCTTTTGGTTTTTTCCCCTTTCCCTTGACCCCTTTGCAGGTTTGTTGGTCTTACAAACATCTGTGCTAGCAAATTATTTCTGTAAGCATCAGAGCCAGGGAGTTCTTTACATGCTCTTAGACTCAGGCACATCCCCAAGCTGGGACCCTTCACCCAGACAATTTCAGTTTCAGAGTGGTGATGCCCCCCTGCCATCTCCTGTCATCCCAGTAGCAGTGTGCCTGCAGGACATGGGGAAGTGCCTTGCTCCCATGGGCCTGGATAGCCAGGCAGTGGTGATGGCATATCATTTGCTCATAGGGAGCAGGGTTCAGCTGTGTGCTGGTGAAAAATGTACATTTGGGGTGTGCAGGTGCTTTCCCATGGTAACAGAGTTGAAACTGGACAAGTTTCCATGGTGATTATTACTATGGCAGGATTCTCTTCACACTTGAGGAGAGGCACGGGCAGCACCAGGCAAAGTAGCCAGGCGTCAGCCAAAGTCTGCTGGCAGCAGCTCACAGGGCAGAAATTATTTATCCTTCTTAGTGCCATTTATTTACTGACTTTTTTTGGATTTTTTTTTCGCCAGGGGAGGGAAATGTTGATCTTTAGGGGAAACAGGTTGCATATTTCACCACGATCATGAACAGAAACCATCCTTGCTCTTTTTTAATTGCTATTTGCTTGGTTGATATAAAGACTTGGGCTGTCAAAATGAATTTTGTTTTGATTTTTTTGTTCCCCCAAGTCTTTAATGAATCAGGTGCCTGGTTCACATTACTGTCTCTGTCTAGCTCTGTGGCAGAGTGAACGCTGGGGTTTGGATTGGTTTTGCTTTGCCATAGTGTGGCCATGCTCCTTTCTGATCCTGAACACAGCAGTTTTGGGATGAAAAAGAGACAAGTATTGAAGGGGAATGAAGTACCCTTCTCCAGTGGTTGAATATTTCTTGGCTGCAATATTTTTAGAAATGTTTGTTTCGGGGCTCCTGTTGAGTTAAAACAACATGCTGTCACTCAGCTCTGATGTGCATTGTCATTATGTGAAGCTTTGTTTAAAAATGTGGAATGGGCATCCCGAGTACTTGTTTCAGGCTGTGTACTGAGAGGGTTTTTTGGCTGCAGGCAGTCCTTAAGGCCGTGTTTATGGCTAAATATAAGTTCTTCAAAACGTTTCGCACAACACTCAGGGCTGTATGTATATCCAGCATATCTGTATATATAGTACACTGTATTATGGAGCCGTTAGCTTAAAGAGTGGAAATATTTAACAGCTTTTCTTTGGTGATGGGGATTTTAAAGGCAATTGCAAATATTGTTTTAGGGAAGAGATTTATGTGGTGCCTAAAATATGTTTCTGGCTTGCAGGCCAAATTATGTTGGTGCTGATGCTCCTGGCAGCGCGGAGCCGCCGCTGGTCCCACTGACAGCGATGTAGAGGTGGTGCTGGCAGAGCCCAAGAAGCCCTACGGCATGGAGGAGCTGTACAAAGATGCCCCAAACCTGCCTGTGGATGTCACCAACTCACCCTCGGCAATGGCCAACAACAAGCTGGAAAATGGGGTGGCCCAGCTGATCACAGCAGAGGCTTGGAACATCAACTCGGCCGACCTGATGAAGAAAGCCCTTTCCCCGCTGGTGACAGTCCCTGCGCCCTCCATCCTGACGCCACCGGCCGAGTCGCAGAGCGGGGTGGCCCTGAAGGTGGCGGCCACCGTACTGCAGCCCATCTGCCTGGGGGACAGCCCTGTGGTCCTGCCCATCCACCTCCAGGTCGCCGGCAGCGCAGCCCCGCAGATGCCAGCCACCAATGCTGCCACCCCATACGTGATGACCACCCAGGGCCCCGTCCCGCTGCCCGTTCTCTTGGAGCAGCACGTCTTCCAGCACCTGAACTCGCCCTTGGTGCTGCCGCCGGGGACTGCCTGCCCCGCCAGCCCCCTGCACTCCGGCCTCTTCCCCGGCACCGCCACCCCCGTTGGGCAGCCCCAGCTCCTGGACCCCAAGCCTTCCGGCCAAGCGCAGGAGCCCGTCCTGCCCCCGGTCTTTCAGACACCGGGATTCGCCGCCGTCCTTCAGGACCTGTTTCCCTCACAGGGCGCCCTAGGCTCAGCTCCCTGCCAGCCGCCCCCCGACTACGCCACACTCCCACCCCAGGCCTTCAGCTCGCCCCTGGCCCCGCTGGTGCCCCCTGCTACGCTGCTGGTGCCCTACCCCGTCATCGTGCCCCTGCCCGTCCCCATCCCCATCCCCATTCCTGTCCCCATCCCTGTGCCTCACGGCGCCGAGGCCAAGGCGGCCGCTGACCCACCCAAGCCGCCACTCTTCACCCCCAATTCCTGCAAGGGCACCCAGACACCCCTGGAGAAGGAGGAGACGAAGCCCTTCGAACTCCTCCACCCACGGGAGTTCCCCCAGCTGAGCCGTCACACTGTCATCAAGATGGGCGGTGAGAACGAGGCGTTGGACCTCTCCATGAAAGGGCCGCCCGCGCTTCGGGCCAGCGAGGCCGCGCCGCCGCCGCCGCCGCCGCCGCCCCCCGAGGACGGGGCGCTGGACCTGTCCCTCGCCTCCTGTCGCAAGCCGGGGGGGCCGCACGGGGAGGCGACCGGCCCTGGCCCTGCCACCACCGCCGAGGTCTGTGCCCACCCCGCGCCGGACAAGCTCCCTGGGCCAGCCGCCCCTTTCGCCCCCTGCAAGCCCCCGGAGGCGGCGGGCAAGGCGGAGGGCAGGGGCGCGGGCGGCAGCGCGGCCGAGCTGCTGCGGCAGCCGCAGAAGTGGCTGGTGGAACAGGCGGGCAGGGCGGGCTGCGAGCCCAAGGCCGGCAACAACATCGAGATCGTCAGCACCTCGCAGACAGCCAAAGTCATCGTCTCCGTCAAGGATGCCGTGCCCACCATCTTCTGCGGCAAGATCAAGGGCCTGTCGGGAGTCTCCACCAAAAACTTTTCCTTCAAAAGGGACCTGCCCCAGGACTCGGTGCTGCAGTGCTACGATGTGAAGAGCCCGCCCGAGCCCCGGGACAGCGCCGAGGCCCTCAGGAAACCCGTCAAAAACAGGAGCGTAAAGCTAAAGAAAATGAACTCGCCGGAGATACATATTCTTCCAATCAAGAAGCAACGGCTGGCTGCCTTTTTTCCAAGAAAGTAAATTATGGGTTTTTAGAATTTTAAGATTATTATGAGAAGAAGAAGAAAAAATAATAAAAAGATGCACTTGGTTTTAAACTCATTTAAAACTTTAAACTATCTTTGTAAGTTATTTTTGGGGAAAGAGGGAGAGGATTGGATGTAGAGTCCCTATAAGCTCGGTTGGTTTGGTTTTTTCTTTTGTTTTTGGTTTGTTTTTTATTTTTTGTTACCAAATTTTGACTTTTCATGGGAAACTGAATAAAAAGCAACCTATTTTTCAAGCAGATTGCACATTTTGCAGCTTTAATGGAGTAATGGATGAGTCAGAGGGGTAAGAGCTATTTTCACTGCCATAAAGTGCTTTGATGATGTAACTCTTCATAACAGTCGGAATGGAAATTTCAAAATAAATGTTTGTACGTGCTAATTGGTTGCGGCATTCTTTTCATTTCCAAATCACTTTCAGTCTACATAGAAGGTCATGTAAAAAGTCTGTAGGCTGTAAAGCGCTGCAACTGACTTGTGATGAGCCTTAAATGTTAAAAAAAAAAAAATAGCAGGCTAAGAAAAATTATCTTGTCCTGCAGCAGTGTTGAAGAGCACGTCACAGCAGCTAGTAATGATGCACCCAAATGAGCTACCAGAGGAGTGAGAGTGAGCGCCAAAGCCTAATGCACACCTAAAACACGTTCACTGTGAGATGCATAGCAAACAGTCTTAAGTAATGTTACCAGTCTTTTAAAATACAAAAGCCTAAAAGTCAGGGGAATTTGGGTGCCAGGGGGCAGGAGGGGAAGAAAGAATCACATAATTTTTCCCATAGAGCCTGACTACAGCTATATGGAAAAGTTATTTATTGTTAGTTTTCTACGTTTCTTTGATGGCTGAAATCAATGCATGTAAAAGAGCAGAGCTGTGTAACTTCACCGCTCAGCAGTGTACAAAGCTGCCCACATCAATGGAGAAATGTGAATGTACAATTAAAATAAAAGTTCTGCTAGGTTACACTGTTGCACTTGCCTGTGGAAATGAGCTGGAGGTGAATTACTGTCTGTCAGCTTTGAAGTTCACGCAGCTCGCTGGTAAAAACCAGATGCTGATGGAAGGACAAATTCGAGAGCAGGAGGACAATTTTTGGTGGGCGCTGCCTTTTTTGTGGCTATACCTGTAGGAAACATTTGTTACAATTTCAAGTTACATGTTCCTGGCAGTGCACCAGGATTGCCAAAGTAAAAAAAGCCATTGTAAAGCCATCAGCTGGATGCCATCACATGCTGACTGTGCCTGCCTTTGCCTAGCTCCAGCCAACCTACTTCTAAGACTCCTCTTGGACAGCTTTGGGAAGGTTTTTGCAGTTGTTCATACAATGAGATGTTGCTCAAAGGGGCAGCTTCAGTGTCTCAAGTCTACTCACACCCACAGGCACCAGTGTCAGGCCAAAATCTGCTGCAAGTTTTGATAGCAGCAGACACCAATCCAGTATTTGGAAAATTAATGTGCACTATGAGGTTAGGAAGGGCATGATGTTTCTCTTTGCCTTGGCTGAAGGATCACTGCGTTCTTACTTAACACAAAAATGGAAGACTTTCACATAGGCATAGCAGGAGTTCTGCCAAACTCTTCCTTTTTAAATATTTTAAAGCCTTCTGTTTTTCCCTGAGGTGGCAGAAATGACAGCATTCAGATAAGCATAAAGTGTTGATGGATTCATTAATGTTTAGTCATCTGACTGTATTTTTTAAAAATATCTTTTTTTCATAGTTGAAAATATTCAGCTACTTTGTTTTTCTCCTTCCAAGAAACTGCTAATGAAGTATGTCGTCTGGTTATTACAGTGCAGGCTGAGGATTTCAACATCCCTAGGGATGGCCATCCCAGTTGTCACTGTCCCCTTCTATTTCAGCCTGCCCATTCTAGATTGTCAAAAAACCTTCTGAAAACGTGACTTTTCCCCAGGGCTATACCAGAGTAAAATAAGGCAGTCACCAAATTGGCTGCTGTCGTTTTTATTTTGCAGTTGACAGAAGCAAGTTCAAAAGAAGTTTCTTTTTTTTTTTTAAGAAGTGTTTCACACTGGTGGTGGCATCTGCTGCACCAATCCTTGCAGTCCTTGTGAGTCATTCCCCAGAGCATCCTCAGCAGGTGGAGAGGGCATCCATCCACTGCTGCCCCTCCTGCTGGCCACAGGAGAGCTGGGACAGGCAGAGCCTGTTGGAGGCACTGGCTGCAGGTACTCAGCTTTTCCCTCCTCTCCTTCAGAGACCTTTACTGGGAACATCAATGCTGAGGGTACCTCCCAGCCCACTCTGCACACAGAGAAGTCTGGTTTAACTGAATTTAGACCACAGGCTCCAGAAACCCTGACAACAAATTAGGCTAAATCAGCTTTATGACATTATAAACCCATACAAGCACTGTCAAAACACCCAATGCCTGGGGACAACAAATTGAGTTTAAAGCCAATTGGTACCGGTTGTAACAGTAGACCAGACCAGCAGCCATGTGGCTGCATCTTGCCCCAGTCCCTTGAAGGAGTAACTGCAACTTCTTCCTTCTGAAGCAGGGCTGAGGAAAACCAGAGCAGGCTCCAATTATCCTAACATCCCTCTCAGCAGAGGGACAGAGGGACTCCAGGACAGCCTCCCCAGCTTTACAGGGCCAGAATGGGCAGGTTCCCTGGCACTGCCAGTTGCCACCAACATCCCCAGAGCCTGTGACACAGGCTGGAGCCACTACCATAGAAATGGATAAGCAGAGCAGACTGGGCTCACCCACCCTGCTGCCCTGTTTTTCCATTGCTTAACCTGCAGGGGCAGGGGGAATATTCTCAACAGCATCTTTCCAGGAAGGCTTAGGGCAGCTCACACTCCCTTACCCTGCTGGCATGTCATGCAACCCCAGGCTTCAAGGCAGTGCCGTGGGAAGAGGAGCCACACACTGGCACCTCTCCTGCTGCTGAACTCTCTTGGGCAGATGATGCTAAGTAGGGACCATTTGCCTCCCACCACTCTCGTGTGTGAAGCACAAGTCCTACACCCCATCAGCATGGGGGAGAAGCAGCCATAGAACAAAGTACTTAATTACACCAAGATTGAGCACTTCCACCTCCTCCTCCTCCTCGCCTCTAGCAGCAATTACAGATTTTGTATATTGGGCCATTAATTTTCTACAGGGCTACATTTTAACTGCTTCTGAAACTTCTGTATGAGGAGAAGGACACAGAGCTGCACTCATGATATATGGAGCTTCCATTTCTCGTGGCTGTTAATGGAGACATTAATACCTCTTGTGAAGTTGAAGGGAAAGTCATTAAGCTGTAATGGTAGGAAGAAGACATTTTACAGTGACGAGTATAAGCAAGAGGGAAAGAGAGGAGAGGGAGAGAGGAGCTGTGCCTTCAGGGGCACCCTTTGTTGGCTCCAGTCTCCATGTAACTTGGACTTTGGGTGTGGGGTCTTTTTAGGAGGTGAGTGAGAGGGTACAAGGTTGTGGGGTCATGTTAGCTTTCCCTCTGCTCTCTTCCCCCTGTCAGGCAGGGACTTTGCAGGAATCCAGTGACTAAATCCAAGGCAGGCAGAAGGGCTGCACATGTCAGATGAAGGCCATGGGACAGGGAAGCCTCAGGGGCAGGAATGCTCAGATCTACCAGCTTTCCTACACTGGACAGCCTTTCCCCTGTGCTGCCCAAAGCACAGCTCCAGGACCAGGGATGCACACCTAAGGCTTCCACACATGGAGTTAGCTGTTAGCAAAATACATTAATCCAAAAGAAGAATGAGCAGCATCTCAGACAGGGAACTTACCTGGACTGAGCAGTTTCTAGGTTGGGAGAACACCAAGCAGTTAGGTAAGGCACAGACAACTGGAAGTGCGAGGAAAATATGGAGAATAGGGAGAGGAAAGCAGGCAATGAAAGCTGAGACAAGATCCCAGCCTGTTAGCATTGCACCTTTATTGAAGTTAGCAAGCAGCCAGCCAGAGAATGAAAGGGAGAAGCAAAACGATGGCCTTTGGCTGTAAGCTGCTGACAGAGAAAAGAAAGGTGTCGGCTTCAAAGACACGGCTCGGGCCACTCAGTGAGAGTGAGGAGAAAGGCACTGAGCCCAGCGAGGGCAGTACTTTCTTGGGATGAAGGCAGCCAAAAACTGAGGGCTGGGGAGACCGTACATGAAGCCACACATGCAGAGCACCAAGGCAGTGCAACCTCCTGCTCCTGCCCTGACAGCAGAAAAGGGGCAGCAAAAACCATCTCAGCAGAAATGTGAAGGGAAGCAGAAGATCAAAGGTAGCTTTTTTTGCCTTTCCCATGCCTGAGGTAACTTGTGTGACCTATACTCTCCTACCACTCACACTCCTATCTGCTATAAAATTGATATGCCACAATGTCTCACAATCAGTGCTCACTTTTTAAACCACTTCTACCCATTTTCTGCTCAGGCCTCCCAGAGCACTGGGATGATTACACCACCTTCCACATCTCTGCAGAGGTTTGACCCATAGGGGCTCAAGGATCAGCTTCATACACTTGGACATGAAAGGTTTCAGGGGAAACCATTTGGCACAGAAGGGGCCACTGAGCATGGACAGGAGTGAATCAGAAAAGTCTGTGCCACTTCATTTGCACAGAGGCAACTTGGGACCGTGATCCGACAACAGTAAGTGGCTTGTTAACAGTTCTCATGAAGAATATTAGACAATGAAAACAGCATAAAACAACATTGCATAATATCCTGGTGCCAGATGTTTTAGTTTCTTTTTGTGCTCAAGTTTATAAAAACATGTTGAAGGGCTCAGTCAAGGACCTTGTTTTCCTCTGGGGTCTGTTCCTGCCTTCCCAAAGGCAGACAGCCTGACACAGTGACATTAATAATGTTAATTTGTGCAATTTGCTTTTTTCACTCACCTTTCACTTTTTTTCCCAGTGCTTCCTCCTCCTCCTATTTAAAGTTACATTTCTCTTAGACTACACTACCTACCCTTAATACTGAAGTTTTCAATTCAAAGTACTCTGGGGCAGTCCTAGCAAATCGCCTAATTTTAGTGTGGAAAACATATTTTCCACAGTTGTTAAAATCATGGTATTGCAATCCTGTTAGGAAAATCTGTTCTGTTGTTGAACCATCTGAAACATTTCTTCATGTTTGAGTAGAAATATTACTAATCGCTAAAATATTTAGTACTGCTTTGTGCCCATATATCCCAAGCTCTCTTATAATACCATAATATCCCACTACTGAAATTATTAGGATTCTCCCAAACTAAAATACGAAAATTAAAAGAGCAAACAGCAGGGAACAATCTAATCAAGTATTTGGAAGGAAGGAGTTTTTTCCAAGTGAAACATCATTTTTTCACTGTTCAGAAGTGTGTTTCCAGTGAAACGCTGGTAACAGACACATTGCATCCCTGCATCACCCTGTGTGTCCCACCCTCCCTTGCTCCTGGGATTACCAATGTTCCTTAGGCCACAGCTGTTTCAAAACGGTCACATTTTTTGCATTGTTTCAATATCATCCTTCCCACCACATCCTCATCAACGGAGTTCCCATCTTTCTTTGCTTAGGAACAGATAGGCAATTATTTGTCCTAGACTGGCATCTCACAGACCAAAGGCGGGCCACTGGACACAAAACAAGGACATCCTTCTTTGTGGAGCTTATGTACCCAAAGAAAATCCCTAGAAGTACCACCAATAAGCATGGGAAAGCTATTGATTTTTGAAGTTTCTGAAACACAAGTAATTTCTCACTTATTGAGGAGAAACCCCCAAACCAAACCTACCTGCATCCAAAGCTATAGTGGTAACAGGTGATATTCTTTTTCTTTTTTTTTTTTTAAAAACAAATGTTGCAGAATAAGTACTTTGAAAGCTTGGTCCACAGAGCACAATCCAGTGTAAAAGAGCATGTACCTACCCTTCAGAGACCCTCCACAGCTCAGCCATGATGGCACAAAGCCACCACACTCAAAGCCCAGTGATGCATATGCCACACTCACCTAGAACCACCTGTATTTGTGTACATAGGGGTCAGAGTGGGGTTAAAAAACACCAATAGAATATTTAAGTGCTTGCTGTCTGCTTTTTGCCACAGCATGCTGTGCAACAACAAAGATCTAAGAAAGCACAAATATTCTCTACGGATAGAATTTTAGCTAGATATTCTGAACACCTGGACTTTAAAGCCAGATCTCTTGTGTGGTAGAACATGGGACCTGGCCAACATTGCTTGGTTACTGTAATGTGCACCTGAACATTTGCTTCTCAATGCCAACTAGGTCTTCCACCCGAAGACTCGACTAAGAGGGTTGTTCTAGCTTACTTGCAATGAAGAGCACTTTAGGTGGGGAATTAGCTCATGTGCTGAACTTGAAATGGGTATTGAGACTCTCATGATAGAAACTGGCTAATAAAACCAATACAGTCAAGTAGTCTCTGTAAAGCAGATGTTGGTTTCTGGTCAGATCACTCATACCCTCAACTCCCACGGACTAAACTGAGAAAGATTCTGGACAACTATATCAAGAAATGAAGTTACATTAAGTCAAATCCAAGCCTGTATTCACAGGTTTTGGCTCAACTAGTCTGGCTTTAAAAGAAATCATACCAAGAGTTGTTAGCAGCAGCTAAGAAATAATTCAAGTACAAGAGAGTGCATGTCCCAAAATTTGGGCTGGGAATTAGAAGGATTCATCCCTTGTTTTCAGATAAAATCATATCAAGATAAAAGACTTTCCATCCCTGACATGATTCAAAATGTTTATTCCTAACTTTCCCCTTAAAAATCCCAGCTTAACACAAATAGTCAAAGACACAAGTCATCTGTGAATCTGAAACAGTTTATCTTGATATATCCACCTGGTTTTCTCCTTCCTAATTTTCCATTACTTCATTCTTCATGTATTTTCCTTCCCATGTTTATTGCAAGCAAACCCTATCACTCATCCCAGCCATGCATTTCTGTTTTCTTTCAAAACATTTAAACTTTCCCCAACCTGTTCATTTCCTGTAGCTGAACACCATCCAGGCAATTACAATTAATACATTACAGTGAATGCAAAGATGTATGAAAGTAATATGCTCCCTTTTGCTAAGCTGGCCTCTTGAAAACAAACAAACAGCTGATAGTAGTCAGGTTAAAAAAAAAAAAAAAGGACAAAAAAACCCCACCACAAACAAAAAAACCCCCCTAAACTAAAACCAACCAACTAACAAAATCTAGCCCCCATTGCATTGCCCATTGAACCTAATAAGCAATTATGTTCCAATATAATAAAATTACATATGTACTACCTCAGCCCTAAAGTACAAGCATAAACCAAGGGTAGACTAAAACTGAACATTTATTTATTAATTTCTCCCTCACCACTATTTTGCTCATGTAAGCACAGGGACTTAAAAAGAAAAGCACTTTGTAGATCACACCTTGAGTAACATTGGGCAGGCGAGAGGCATCTGTTCATAACAGAGTACCATGTACATGCCCAGACAAGGGCTGAAATCAGTAGCAATAATTGGTATATCAGAGATAAAGCAAGCAAAAGCTGCAGAGTCCTTCCCTTTTCGTAACATGCAGGATTAAGAAGACCATGGGAAGATCCTTCCCTCAAAAGGGTCTTCAATAAGGTGAAACCTGTTCTGCAGCACTAGTTTGGAGAGATGGAAGTTGAGGAGAAGTTCAGACCTGTTTGAAAACCTCACTCTTGGAAATCTAGACAGCATTAGCCCAATTGCTTGGGGAAACATAGTTCCTCCATAACTACTGAAAAAAACTAAATATGAGAAAGGGAAAAAATTAGTAAAATCATGACCTCTTGCATTCAAACACCAGACTTTCTAAGGTGTACCAGCATTCATTACACTTTTTCCCTCTGCCTTGACATTTGCCTCCGTCTCTGCCTGGAAGGGTAGATGAGTCTTTGTCTTTCCAGTTCTGGACCTCAGAGCTGGGACAGCCAACACAGGGTAATGGCAATTGTCATGGTGGTTTTGTGGCATATTCGTTTTCTTCCAGCTGTCACAACTAGAAAGGAACCATTGGCAGAGAGGGTTTCTGCCAGCTTCAAGCTGTACATCTGTTCACGCTTGTCTGTTCACACAACATGGGATGCAATCTCCTCTTTCCCTTGTGCTGGCATCTGCTTGCTTGTGCTGTTTGTCCTGAAAGGCCTTTGATTTTGGATGCTGAAAAGTGAATCTCTGTGGATGAAAATGCCTTCATGTATTTTAAAAAGAAAAGAAGTAGAGGTGTGCAGCCTTCGCTATCAGTGCTAAACAGTTCCCTTGCAGATAATGAAAGCTGAAATAAAACTAGCAGCGGTCCATAAAGCTATGAGGAGAAGCAGCTTGTGCAGGACTCCTCAGTGTGTACAGCAGGAGTGGGACTTTCTGGAGCTGATGGAAGCTCATTCTGATTCAAATGGGACAAATTACAGCTAATCAAAATTATCTGCTAGGACAGGGATGGATGATTATGTAAGTGAGGAATTTAAAAGCCTGCTGGATCACTTTAATGGCATATTTTAAGTACACACAGGACTCCCGTCATCTACCACTGCCACAATAATGAGGATTTATTCAGAACAAACCATCAGAGAACAAAGTATTTAAATACTTTGCTATTAAATAACCCCCCCAACCCTATCTCTGCAGTTTTCACACAAAACCCCCAAAATATATATATAAAATGTTATCTATAGATACAGTCGCAGACTCACAACATAGTGAGTTTACAACAGACTGTTCAGGTTTTAATGAGTCTCAAAACGGCTCTGCATGACCTTTGAAAGAATGGGAACACTGACAGTTGGGGAACACAATCGCAGGATTATGGGCTAGTTAGTAAGCTTTACAGAGCAAAAGATTATAATCAAGGCTTGAAAAAAAAGCAGCAATCATTTCACCACTAAAATGGACATGAAATCAGCTTCTGCCTCCCTGCATCACTCTTAGGCAGTTCCAAATGAGCACTTTTTTACTCACTCCCATGGTTTTACATGCAATAAAGACAGAGAGGAGGAATATATGACCTTTGAAATCGATCTCAAGAAGGTCTCCTTTTTTTCGTTTTTCCTCTTCAAGCCAAGCCAGTGTACACAGCCTCAACTCGGCAGAAAGAGCGACAAAAAGATGAAGATGCTCATTACTTAGAAGAGGTTCACACCTCTTCATTAATTTTACTCTATTATGTAACTGGCTGGACAAGCAAAGAAAAAATACTGCTATCATCTCCTTTAAAAATGTGTTTCTCTCCATGATCCTGCATTGAAATAGACAACATTCTATAGCTGACAAAAGAAGACTGGGGCCCACTGCTGAATGAGACAGAGGACCTCATTACACAGAACATGGAAAAGGCTGAAGTACTGAATACCAGCTTTGCCTCAGTGTACCCATATTTCAATTCTCTGAATTTCAACTTCAATTAAAGGAAAAACAAGCACAAAGAAAATTTTATCTGATCAGGTTAAAAGTTCAAGATTTTAGTCATCCCCACACAGGGCTTCAGTTTTCCCCTACAGAAGTACTTGAGATACTCAAATTGAGAATTTTTTTATTATGTTCAGGGCTTACATAATCACATCCACAGACTCACACAAAACTGTCAGAGCTACAGAGAAGGTTAACATCACTTTTTGCAAATTATATCTCTGACTGCAGAGGAAGAAGAGTTCTACAAATATAATGAGTAATCAGATGAACATCTTGGTGCCTGCGTCTACCACCTGAAATAAAAAATGGTGTGTCTTTATCCAAAGCAACAAAAAAGGGGAAGATGCTCCATCCTTCAAGCCAACATTAGTAACATGATACCGCTGTCTTTCACTGTCATTCCTACATATGTGTGAAAAAGTCCTACAATGTGTATACTGCCACAATCTACCCTCCAGCCTTCTTCAATTCCACTATTGCATAGGTGCTCTGCAAAAATAATTTTTAGAGCTGCTAGTCCTCCCAGGCAGCAGTATTTTAATTTCCAATAGTCCCATGATGCACTGAGGAGTTATGGCACTGTCTTCCAAGATGACCAAAAGTTACAGAACCAGATAAACAGCTGAATCCATGTTGATAGAAAAGCAACTTGGAAAAGCAAAGAGACTAAATTATATTGTCTTGTATATCAAATAAACACCCAAAAGATACTAAGTATGTTCTCAGAGAGATCAGATGTAAAATGCTTCTGGACTCTGCCAACTTCCAATTTTCATCACCTGCCAGTGACAGTTGTGAGGCTGCCATTAACCCAATCCAAGTTCCTTCTCAGGCACTGGCTGATTGCTGATAACAGTCACTGGAACAAGACACTTCTGTATCACAGAACTAAGAAAGCTTGAAGTGTACGAAGTTCAAACTTACTGCCATCAACTGCTTTGATTTAAAATACTTTGTGTCTTTATCTGAACACAGCACAAACAGTTTTTATCAGTCTCTTCCCGAGTGATTATATGAGAATTCTGTAAGCTTTAAGTTGCAAAATGAGATCTACAAAACTAAAGAGTTGAATAACTAGATAAGTTCTTATTTTGAAAGCATAGAACAACCCAAGTTCAAACATTAATTGCTTCAGATGAACAAGGTTGGAATGATCTTACTCTTTTCATTGAAATCTCCTTATATCAGATGTTTCCATGAACTGTCTAGAAAGCCAAATGCCAGATCAGACAGCCACCCTTGCCTACACAGAGAGCACATCCACACGGTGTCAAACAGAATGAACAGTTAGAACAATGAACAAACTATTTTATTTTTTTTTTTGCTAGATAAGAACATCCCACTGAAAATAAAGAATAAAAAACATCTTCTGCTGTAAGACTCTGAATTGGTTGAATCTCACGCTACAGCACACGGAGAAATTCTGGTACAGCAACATCACAGTTATCTTTGTGCACATGGATGCACAGAAAGCCTTGAACAAATATTTATACCCATAATAGTGCCATGTACAAAAATGCCATTCCATAAAGACCAAACAGAAAATTTAAACATCTTTGTTTTTCTTATGCCAAGGGCAATGTGAAAAATGAAAACTGTTTTCAGATAATTACTTCCACTTAATTTGTATGAGATCTTTTTATGCTGAAGAACCCAAATTCAGCATAATAAAGCTTAGAAGAAGTAGTATACAATTATATATACGTATAAACGATATACTGAACATGTGGGCATGACGATTTCCTTAATACATAATTTTTGGTGTAACCACATGAAAGTTAAGTCAGTATTTTTCTAACACCAAGAGAAAATATTCTGTTTCTTCAATCAATGCTGTGACCTTTTCTTACAATAAAAGAGCATGCCTCTATTATTCATCTAAGCATTTATGTACCACAAAAGATATTCAAAACAAATCGATACAGATAAACTTTAGTGTCAAATGTCTAATGATGTAATAACAAAAACAATTCTCAGGGCCCAAATGACTTTCTGAATTGAAATTGCATTGCAGTTACTTAAAATAACAAAATACTTCGACTTGTGAGTCACAAAATTCACTTTTTTCTAGCAGTACCTTTGCTGAAATCTGATGAGTATCAGTCTATGGGTAAACAAAGTCATTTTCAAAAAAGGAATTTGTAAAAAATACATTTATACTATATGCTTTCATATAAAAAGGCATTAAGAAATATAATAAATCCTACCATTTTAGGACTACACCTTCCCTAACAGACAGTTTTTATCACTTGACTAGTACATACAGTACATTCAGTTTCCTAAACAGATAGTATATGTTCTTCTCCCTGATGTATTTTACAACTGGCAGCGACAACAAATTGTTTTATTATCACCACTCATTCTCGCAGCTTATACAAACAGCACCAATTTTACCCAAAAAAAGGTTTATCAGTTACATAGTAGCACTTCCTTACAGGAAATATAAACCCAAAACATTGGAACCAAATGTGTCTTTCCAAATATATATCAGAATATATGGCTCAGAGTTAAGGGATGAATTACCAGGAGTATTGCATAGTACAGGGATCTTGCCTGTATGAATAAAGACACCTTTTGATTGTTTGTCACCTTCTGACTCCAAAACCAAATTAAAGAGGTGCTAATGAAGGTAATACACAACTAAATTTACTGGTAAAAAAACCAACCAAACGAGAAATTGTACAGTTCTCTCTGGCACAGTGCAAAGTACACAGTAAAAAACTGAAAAGATATGTACAGTGTGTATGTATATTTTTTATATAGTATGTATTTCCCTGACACATACACGTGCACATATAAAAAGCATGAACACACACATCCATGCCAAACTTAGCAAAAAGATGGAATGCTTAATATGCGGATGCATTGTTCCAGTGAAATCAGTCTGTCCCAGAAATGGCTGTTTATACAGCCAGTATGACCTTCCATGAAACAGAAATATTTACTGCCTGCCTAAACTGACAATATACAATACATTTGTCCTCATAACTTCCCAAAGGACTAATAATCACACTTTATAAAAGCTTATATTTGTATTAAGCCCTCTCTTCCATAACCCTTCCTCTCTTCTGAAAGACCAGCATATTCACTACAGAGATGAGATCTTCTATTTTGAGATTTTCTTGCATTATAAAAGTTTACAGCCACCCCTGTAAAAATTATTAACACCTGATGCTAATTTAATTTATTATTTCCCTTTGGGATTCAGCTATTTTGGTTCTGGATATGAACACGTTGGCTGAAGCCTGTGATGCAGAACACACTTTTCAGGATTCGGAGAGCGTTGTTATCAGACCTGCCCACACCCAGTATGATCAATTGTCCTTCCCTGCCAACTTTCTGTGAAACAGTTTGCAAAAATACTAGAACGTAATACAAATCCCTCCCCGCCTTTATCCTGAACGTCTCTTCTACATTTCAAGAGCACTTTCAAAAAATAAAGATTTGTATCAGCAAAAGAGTTTCAAATCAAGGCGATGGCTGTGAACCTGAGAGCTTGGTGTGATCCGAACACACGTGTTGGTGGTACCCCACTGGCTAGAACTTCCCTTGTTTAAGTCGTTCAATGTGGTAGCACAACTTGAGGGCAGGCCCCAGCTTCAGTCCCATATATTTCATGATCATATCACTCCTCAGTAAGAGTAGTGCCTTCCCATCAATTTCCTGCGGAAGGAAGAGAATAAACACAACAGACAACTACTTTAACAAGCTGCATGGTAAAACTGTAAAGTACATTACAGTTGTTTATACTGAGGTAAAACTATTTTTACTATATATAAAACAGTAACTGTAATTTTGATACAGATGACCACTGAAATTTAATTTGTTTTAGTATTTTTTAATGTGTGTTGAAGTATTTGAGATGTTAAAGAAAGAAAATGATAGTAAATAAAAGAAACTGACCAAACAGCCCTCAGAATTAGGGTTTCCAACCAGGAAAAAAGTGAATGGGTCAAGGGGAGGGGAAAAAAAAAACAAAAAAAAAAA
>WAAE01003773.1:0-30932 GCA_013400495.1 Nicator chloris | reverse complement strand
AAGCTGCAAAGGAAGGTCTGTACAGTTAGAGATTAAATGATCCAAGCACTGAGGCCTTGCACTGAACCTTGAAAACAGCTGTGGGAGGATTTTGGCATGCATGTGCGAACAGTCACACAGAGGAAGGGGCTAGAGACCATCTAAATATGGGAAATTAGACAGATCTATTTCCATGTTGAACCAAAGAGATGGTCAGGATCAAGACCAAGGACAACTTAGTCAGATTTCAACTGTCTGACTGAAAAGCTGCTGAAATATGACAGTCCTAAACTCTCAGTACCATTACATAGCATAGATAAGCAATTAGTTCCATGAAGCACCATAAAGAGAAACCATCTTACTTTTCTAAACATAAACCTGAGAAAACAAGTGGCATTTACTGTTGTTATACAACTAAGAATAAGATATAAGACAGGAATCTCCATCAGAAGTTATTTTGATTTTTCCTTCCAATCCAGCTTACTCAGAGATTAAACTGTTAGGAAGAGCTGGAGCAGAACATGGGTGAAATACTACTAAAGAGAAAACCAATCTCTTTTTGGAGGGCCATATATGCAGTAAAATAAGACAGCAGCTCTTTACTGAGCAACCTACCATAGAAAGGCACAGCAAGAAGGAGTAGGGGAGCTCAAATCTACCACAAACTGATACAGTTTCTGTCCACAAAAATAACATCTAGTCAGACCTATGAAACCCTACACATTGTTTTCCCGAACAGATTAATTAAATAGTGCAGTTGATTCTCTGAATTTTAGTATCAATGCCCACGTGTCTAGCTAATGATGCGTAACATCATCTCTTCTCCAGGACATTAAGTCTCCAAACCAGGAGGACCGAATGCCCTGCACTGTACATGAGAATGTCATCTTCTCTACAGGCACCAGGGACCACAGGGGTACCAGGGATGTTGACCATTAGAATTTGAGTGCTTCCAGGTTGGCATTATTCCATACACACTGGAAAGAGGTGGCTATTTATGTTAGTCTAGAAAGACTGAAAGACAGAAAAAATATACTGCAGGAAGCGTTTCAGGTGGAAAAGCAATTTTCAGCCTCTCTCTAACATATGAGGAGAGTCTACTCCACCTCCAGTTGCAAACAGATTGATAGACATAGAAGCTGTATTTTAAAAGATTAACATGACACAATCTACTACAACAGAATGGATATGCATCATACATGTCTCCTGAAGAGTTCCGCATGTGGAGCCAGTGCCCGTGGATCAGCTTCCTTCACAAAAAGCACTACTTCCTCTATTGACCAAGTGGAAGGATCCTTATTCAATATTCTTGAAGGTTCCCTTTTTAGTAAATTCAAATCCGGTCCAGTTGTGGAACTTGCAGCTTTTAATACAAAAATATTATGGAAGAAAGAAGTATCACTAGTGTGTACAGGGATAACACATTTGATTTCATGTAAGATCCTTTAATATTAACTTATGGTGTTTATTATGCATTGCTTGCAATATATTAAAATGAAAAGATGTTTTATTTTCCTTCTAATAATACTGAACTATTCCTTTTGTCTTTAAATTACTTCTATAACTGCAAATACAGCAGCACAAACATTAGCACTGTGACATACCTAGAGGGATTAATTTTACTTGTACTTGGCTCCTGGGTCCCAAGATGCTATTACCTAGGAATGAGGCAAAGGAAACGGAAGCTGTGCAGACAGAGGGAGAGACAGTAGGAAACCCTATCCCTGTATTTCAGCAACGTGGCAATATTTGATAAGATGCTCAGGAAGTGAGCTGCATATAGCTATTCCTGTCTGCTCTGGCTTGCTGCAGGGTCTGTCAGAGCAGCAAGAGGAAGCTGCAGCAGGAAAGACCATCCCTGGCTTGCACTACACTGTTAGTACTAACAGGCTTAAGTTCTGTATTTGCAGTTACACTAGCAAGCCTGACATGCTTGGCAACAGCATATTTCACTACATATGCAAGCTTTCCAATGGCAAAGCAATTTTGAATAAAGATTCTTTATTCATAACTTTTTGTGTTAATAGAAGCAGTTACATATTCTGGAAGGTTTTGTGCAACAGCATACCTTCAATCCGCCTCTGTATCCGATTCCTGCTGACTTCGTAGTAACCACTGCTCGCAGCGGAGCTCAGGGACAGCCTGCGCAGGACTGGGGCTGAATTTGAGGTAGCAGTTGCTGGCTGATGGGAATTTCTGTAATACGCAGCATTTCCTGAAGTGCGGTACTCCGTGGAATTCCGACAGGTTGGGTTTGATGGATTTACAGAATTAAGTGCAGAATCCATAGAATCCTCAGAAAATCGGTGTTCTTTGGAAGTGCTGTTTTCCTCTATAGGCAATGTTTCTGCTACACAAAAAGCAAGCATCAATATGTTCAAAGTGATGGACATTACACCTTTGTTACTTAAGGCCTTGCTACGTTCTCTTAAAGGTACTGACAAATTGTAATCCTATTAACAAATCTCCTGTGAGAATCTCTGAGACTGAGTGTTTGTCCCTTTTCCTCAAATAATCATTGGGCTCTTATTGTATTTTAAAACATTCCTTTTGTAGCAAAATATTTAATATGTCAAGTTTGAGACATTCTTCCACTAATCATTTCAATTGTACTTATTGAATGCTATGAGCAGGGAAATGACAGAGGCAATTTTTTTTTATAAATTTGTTTGCTGTAAATATTGATACATCAAATAATTTTAGTCAAGAATTTTCATTGTTTTTTAAAGAAATCATTAAAAAGCTAACCATTAATATTATGTAGCATTTATTTTACAAGACATTTTTAATACAAACAAAAAACTCATGTCAACTAACAATTGTTTAATAAGTTCTAAACAGCAGAGGGAGTTACTAACTTCATAAAGAAAACAAATGGACCACTATTATCTATGGACCCCAACAGGTTCAGACAGAAGTACCATTATAAAAAGGGAAGAGGTTACAGGCAAAGCCATAGAAAGCTGTGTGTGCCTGGTATGGCACACTACTGAAACATGTTTTGACCACCCTGCTTTATCTACACACAGTTCTTTGCATTGGGCAGGGTTTCAGGGTCTCTAACTGCAGACTCTGGAAAGCTAAAGATACAGTTAAATTATTGAACCCATGGAGCAAGTAAAAAAAAAATTAAAAAAAGTAAAGTCTCAGGTAGGGAGTATAACAGTATTCTAGTTCTTATGCCTTTTCAGTGAATTTATACTCTACAAAAGACATCCACTCCAAGAGTTGTGAACTTTTAAAGTCTGTTAATACTGACTCCAAGCCACGTGAGTGGAGTTCAGCGTGTCCCTTTCCCTGGGCCATGAGACAGGAGCCAGGTTTGCTCGATTACTGAAAATTCCACTCCCATTCAGCCCAATTAGGTCTGTTTGAGAGAAGCATGCTATGTCAGGAAAAAAAACCCCAAATCAACAGGAACACCACTCCATTATCTAGCAATCACAGATATTCCCCTCTGTTTGCATCAGGCAAATATCTAGCATGAGAAAGAAGTTCGAAGCATGATGTACAAATCTGTATGAAAGAAATACTGCTTTGGCAGGAGAGTTGAGAGCTGGAAAAATATAGCTAACAGGTTCACAGAAGTGTAAGCCCCACACTACCATCTTGAAAATAACTCCACTGAAATTATAAAACATATGCTAGTGAGGCAGTATATTCTTTGGAATAAGAACTGGTATGTTCTGCAAAACAAGTTCCTGAAATAAGCTTTTTATTACCCTTCTTATAGGAAAACTTTCAAGAATTTCTTGGGCAAATGCCTAATTAAAACCAAAGGAAGTGTATTTTCCTAAAAAACCCAGTGAGCTTCTCAAGCATGCTTTCAACTTGCTTCATGAGGTCTCAGGTTCTCTTTCTGAATCCTGTTTAAAGTGTAGTACAGTGAAGAACTGTTGCATGCATTTTGACTTTCAAACAGCACAACCCTGAAACAGAATTAAAGGCTCTCACAGACCCAGCTTCCTACTTAGTGAATTTGGTAAGGCAAGACCATAGAAACACAGAATGGAACCACAGAATCGTTTTGGCTGGAAAAACCCACAGTGACCGTTGTTAACCCAGTACCACTGTGTTCACCACTGAGCCACATCTACGTGTCTCTTAAATACCCCCAGGGATAGTGACTCAACCCTGGGCAGCCTGCTTCAATGTCTGACAAGCCTTTAGTGAAGAATTTTTTCCTAATATCCAATTTGAACTTCATGTGCAACTTGAGGCCACTTCCTCTTGTCTTATCGCTTGGGAGAAGCATTAGTTGGGAGAAGATATGAATTCCTACCTCCCAATAACCTGCTTTCACATAACTGTAAAGCACAATAAGGCAAAAGGAGGTGAGCATTTCCACCAGCTCCCTCAGTACTCCTGGGTAGATTCTATATGGTGCCAGAGACTTGTGCAGGTCTTAAGTGCCATTTTCGCTTGGACTGTGGGGGCTTCAATCTGCTTCCCATCCCCACCTTCCAGTTCAGGATGCTGGGTACATGGAGAACAACTGACCTTAGTACTAAAGACAGAGGAAAAGGAGGAATGAAGTACTTCAAACAGCCTTCCTCAAATTTCACCACTTTGTTTTCCCCCACATCCAATAAAGGCTTGAAATTCTCCTTAGCCCTCCCCTGACTGCTGAGAAAAATGAGACAAAAATTTTCTTGTCCTTTATGGCAGTAGCCAGATTAAGTTCCATTTGGGCTTTAACCTTTCTAATTTTCACCCTGAATAGCCTAATATCATCCTTGTAGTCCTTCTGACTTTCCTGTCCCTTCTTCCAAAGGTCTTTTTTTTCCCCCGAGTTCAAGCCAAACCTTTCTGTTCAGCCATGACAGTCTTCTTCTGTGCAAGCTTGTCTTTCAGCATGTGAGGACAGCCTGCTCCTGTATCTTTACGTCTAGCCTTCCTGGACTCCTTATCTGCAAGGTGATGTAACATCTTTT
The DNA here is from genome assembly GCA_013400495.1 of Nicator chloris. NCBI lineage: Eukaryota > Metazoa > Chordata > Aves > Passeriformes > Pycnonotidae > Nicator > Nicator chloris. The sequence continues at coordinate 26,019 of WAAE01003773.1, read as the reverse complement.
ACTAAATTTCATAGTCACAGAATAAAGAAGCTTTTATGGATAAAAGTCCTTCTTCTTCATATAAATAACTTTCAAAATAACCACTGCAAAACTTTGTAGTTTTTCAGACCTGAATCACAAAAGCAAAGAAGAAGCTACTGAGGTTTTCAAAGAAAACAAACAAGAAAATAAAAGACTTTATATTTCTCAGAAGTACTTACAGCAACTTACCAAGATTAAAAACAAAAGGTTTAATTCCACAGAATTTCAGAGAGACTTTAACAGATGAAGTCAATGATGTACACTATAAAATTAAAAAGCAGCCAACCAAGGGAAAATTAGAGCTGTAGAGAATGAAACCACATCTCAGTCCAAGGCCAAAAGCCAGAGATGATACCTTAAATTGTTACAGCAAAGCTGTATGAAGGAACATAAGGTAAACTGACTGAACCTGTAGGTTCAGATTTCAGAAGTCACAAAAGTAGGATGAAACAATGGAGACAACATGCCCCAGCAGACAGTTTCAACTGGAGTATTCATGCATGTATCAGTCAACTCCATGTAACATATTAAGAAAAAACATTTTTTAAGTTTTTTATAGTAAACTAGCAGGAATCTGAATATAGGTTGGTTTTTTTGGATTTTATTAATAATTGGCTTACATTATCTTTGTCAAGATTTCTGTAGAAAAAAGATGTTAAAAATTGGCTGCATTGAAAAAGAACTTAATTGTACTCATTCCAATTATATCCCAGATTTCTCTCTGATGTTATATATCCTGAAGCAAATACTAGGTTTGGCAAAGATCTACTCTGCTTTTTACCTCCAAGAGATCAGCATTTGAATTTCTCTTACTGTAAATTCTAAACTCATATACACAGGGTGGAAATGCTAGCATATTTCCCATCAGTTTTTAGGGAAGGCTTTCTGTTCAGCAGCTATAGTATCCAAGCCACTTTCGGATCCATCCATCCAGCTTCTCTACAAACAAAATGCAGCAAAATTGGCATCCAGCAAACGGAGCATTGCAATCCATGGAGTGACACAGTTCACCTACCTCGGCATTTTGAGCAGCTGTGAATAACAGAGGTATGGAAAGAGATGGGAGGTTACACTGCAGACTGCCTGACCTCTGGGTAGATTAATGAAAGGCCAAGCAAGAGGCCTTAAGTATCAGTTGTAGGGATGACAGTAGACTGTTTAGGCACTGAAGTTCCTAAGTTCCTTAGCAGGAACTGGATGTTTTGTTTTCTTGAGGCTCTTCTGGGAATTGGAAGCCAGTTGTTCTGTCTCATACATAACAAAATGATGCAATTGGACACAGTAGTAGGAACACTCTGTTTTCAGGGGAAGGGAGTCTGAGTTATTCCTCACTCCCTCCTCCTTTATCTTTCGTAACTTTAAGAAAAAACTGTTAGTGAGCAAGAAAGGCAGCAAAATCTGCAAAGCATATCCCTAAGCAGATCAGAAGGAAAATGAGCTGTTTGAAAGACTGTTTCCCACAATTACTCCATTTTGCCTTCAAATGATATTTCAAAACAACTATTTTAAGACAACTGTGTTTCAATGGAACCAGAACTTTTTGGGGGCAGATCTTTCTTGTTAACCAACCCATGACTGACCGCTACAAAATTGCCTCCAGATTTTCAGCAGAGGACATTGCCCTAATGGGAAACACACAATGCTAGAGAACACTTCGCCTGTTAAAATGCAGAGAGTACAAATTCAAACCTCTGGAACCATGGAAAACCACTTATTTTAATTATCTTTTATTCAAGTAACTGCATTTTACAATGAACTACTGATCTTAAAATGTATCTTAAAGGGTACACGGACTCCATCTGTAAAAGATCCACTAGCAAACAAGGAATAAAAACCAGTATGTGCACTCATGTTTACTTGAGTAAGATTTCTTACAAGATATTGCAGATGTACTTAAACATTTGTTTTGCTCCAAATGAAACAACTTCATTTGAGCATTAAGTGCTCCACGCTTATTTAGTTAGTACCAGAAATATAACTTAGATGTACAATATATCTCTGAAATTAAACCAGAGCTTCTTTTGTGAAGACACAGAGGTTGATAATCAATGCAGAACTATGTATAGTAACAGCTATAGGAAAGACAAAGATGTGAAAATATTATATATACACAAAATAATAAGATGTATAACTTTAAATAAGCTATCATTTTAATCTTACATCCTTTTCTGCTTTAACTGTAGTCTTACGGCTTTTTAATATGCACAAAAGAGATATCCTGCCCCCACTCATGGTAATAGATACAAAATCATTTCAAGATCACACACAAAAAGAAAGAAAACAAGGAAGAAAAAATAACTAATCCCCATTATACTTCAAAAAAGCATTTGGAAATGATGTGCCAACATCTTGCTGCAAGAGAAAGTATTTATCAGATGGGATAAGTCAGTATCATCAACTACCATGTCTTAAAAGTTCAGGTAGCAAATACTCAACCATTTTGCTATTTCTCTCTCACTGGCATTTAAACCTAGATGCTTTACTTCACATATGAGGCAGACTAAGACTAGACAGGTGCTCAGTTACTGCTGCTGAGCTGCAGCACAGGAAAAAGTATTACTTTATCTGTGAACTACACCAGCCTAAGAGGGAGCTGCCAGAGGGAGGCCACACCACTCCCCAGGCCACGGCTGCCTCCCACTCAACCCTTTCCTGTGCTCATCTGAATCCACAGAGAGTCACTCTGGAGAAGTAAAACAAGGCTCTTCACCAGAATGTTTTCTGTGTTTTTGCTCACTACCCAGCCAGGGAAAGGGAGCAGAGCATAGGCTAGGACTTACTGCAGGGACAAGGAGGCAAGGAAAGCAGGAGCAGCACAACTTCCACTGGCAGCTAGCCATAAACTCAGTTGAATTGTATCTTCAAGCTGCACCCTTACTTACTTAATGAACCCCGCCTAGAGTTAAGAGTTGCTTCCATTTTGTCTCCTAACTCATTTCAAGGCAATTGGTTTTCTGCTCAGTAGCCCAACATGAAGCAGGAGGCTTCGTCTGTCACCTGTGTGCCTGAGCCCCTTCACAGAAAAGGCTGCAGCTTTAGGAGAAGCACGGCTGGAACTTGTAGTAGATCTTCCTTTAGTGCAAAATCTGTGCCAGTGATCAATAATTAACATACTTCCACCCTGACCTGTCAAAGGCTAGAGACAAACCAGACACATATGTTGTATTCAGTCCTTTTTGACTGGAAATACGGAAACCATAAATAATCCTCCTATATAATTCTGACATAATGTAATTACCTTCAGATGGATGAGCATCGTTTCTGGGAAGCTTAGGGGAAAGAGGAGCAGTGTATGGTGGAGAGTCCTGAGGGTATCGTTTAGCACTCCTGTTTTCAGGTATTTCTTCTTTGGCTGCGAAGAGGAAAAGTCACTACCTATTATTCTTGCATAAAGCTACTCCTGGGCCAAGTCCAGAGACAGAAGCAAAGACAGACATCACCCATTCACCAGGTTAGAGTCCCATTTCTTGTGTCATACAGACCCAGTCACTTCAATACAAAATTTCAAAGCTGAATTACCTTGAGCCTATCTACTTTCCTGAATAGTTAAAACGAAGAACTTTAATATGATAAAATTATAAACATGATTTCTCCACTGGAAAGAGGAAAAAAAAAAATTCTACATCACCTGGAATACAGAGTCAGCTATCAAACAGCTCTGAGGAAGCTCCATTCCCAGTATAAATCTTGTGCAATTGTCTTGACAACATAGCTATCTCAGCTGTGACTCCTGGCTTCACCTAGGACTTGTAATACCAGGTCCTACAAACAACCTGTTGGGAGATCTTGGGCAAGTAATTTCATCTCCCCTTCTACGTTCCTGGTGCAGCAAAGGCATTGGACTCACACAAAATTTCACAAGCAGCCAATTTCACAAGTTTTTCTACTAGATGTAGTAATGTAAAATTTTTCACCTAAGTAAGGTGAAAAGAGAAAGAAAATACTTCATACTTGTGTTGGACGGGTTAGACTGAATTCCCTTTCAGGGGAATTGCCTTCTCACAGACAGCAAGCATCTTTTGGTAAGTTTATTTTATGAGCCGAACATAAATTTAACAAATGAAATGTTAAGTTTTCAGCTTGTCTTTTTAGCAGTATCACAGTGGTGAAGTACATATGTTTTCTGGCTTGCCTACAAGGAGAAGTTTGCTGAACAAAATTATTTCTGCACATGTGGTATGACCTATCCATTACTGTCAAAGCATTTCCACACTGGAACCAATTCACTAAGAACCAAAGTGTAATAATTTCAAGCAATTCATGTCACAGAAAGACTAAGAAGTTGTATTTCATAAAGTCCTCACATTTCTCAAAAATATCAGCACTTGAAAATAACAAGTGATTAGAAGTACCTGGCTTATTCCCATTGTACTCCATAGGACTATGTGCACATCCCATGTAAGGGCTGAAAGGTTGGCTACTGAAGAGATTATCACACTGCAGACTGTGGCAGAGTTTCTCCAAGAAGCGCAGGACAAACGATGCACTGTTTACAGAAGGAAGATTGATGGCACGCTTTTCCCCATCAAAGGAAGCTGTGAATAAGAAGATTATGTCAAACACCCCCCAAGCATCATGAAGTATACATCCAGACTTGATTTAAACCATGCAAGATATGAGAGGAGTAAACAATCATTCTGATAGTTTAAAAATTTTTTATCCAAAGAACGGAATGATTTCACCTTCCATTGGATCCATGTCAGCTTAAATTTGCTCTATGGGAACTTATTTTAAAAAAATAATTTTGGATTCACACCAGTATAAAGCTTACAACTACTCCCTCATCACCAAAACTTTATGTGGAATTTCCAGAGCAGCAAGGTCTCCACCACCTATTTGCAGTAGATAGCACAAGAAAGACCCTTTACAATATTTGCTAAAAAAACCCCAAAATCCTCTAAAAATACCAACAAAAAGCCCAAACAGTTATTCAAAAAAAACAAAAAAAAAACAAAAAAAACACCCACGTATAAACAAACAAACAACCTGAAGAAATTAAACAAAGCTATTTAAGTTTTTTTTTTCTCAGTTTCTAACTGAATGGAGAATACTTGTGGTAAGCTGTTGGCATCTATTACCATTGAAATTCTGACTCAGAAACTGTTTTGCCATTTGCTATTTTATCACTAGAGAAATCTGTTCTGCTGTCAACACTGCAGTGGTCAAGCTCCCATTTATTTCAACAGGAGTTAGGTGGTAGAGATACCACAGCAGCCACAAATGGATTTGTTGTCTTTTAAACAGAGTGATTACAAAGAGCCTGGACATGTGCCTATGTCTTTTCCTTGCTGACCTCTTTCCTTGCCCTCAAACAGTGTGGCAACTGAGGATATTTTTCTTTTTTTGTGAAAATTAGTAAAGTTTGGAAAAGACTCAATATTACAGATACATGGTAAATAACTACCATTAAATCAGCTGAAACTTTTAGTTACTTGTGATTAGGAAGACTTCAGAACAAAGCAGGAACAAACTTGTAACTTAAGCTTAGGGCTGAAAAGAAGTGGCATAAACACCAGGTTTTTGCATCAATTTGTCTCTGGTTTTCAGCCTGTCATGCAGCTTTCTGTTGTTCACATAAGTTTCCAAATCAGAAGCAGAGCTTTAAAGGATCACATTTTGTTGGTAGTAGATGCTTTAAAGAAAAAAAAAAAGGCCAGAAATTACAAGAAAGCCTTTATTCACAGATCTGAATTCAGGAATATTTCCATATTGTGTTACGAGAGACAGATAATATACACAAGACCAAGGAAAATGCCCAAGTCTAGCATATTTTAGGCTTCCTTAGGAAACCTGAAGTGTCAATTTCTTACATTGTTGACCTAAGGAAGATTCTGATTAGAGTTAATGTGAGTTAACCTACCAACATCAACAACAATGTACTGCCTCTCCCATCTGCTTTCATGACAGACTGACCAGTGCACGTGCTTGAAATTTAAGAGTCAGTACTACAGGAATGAAGTGTTTCCATGGCCTATTAGGTTTTTTTCAGGCTCCAATGTCCAAATGAAATGCTAATGATTAACAGTGCCACATGTGGCTCAGACACAAGGTCCTCTACATCCTGTTTAGGGAAGGGGTTTCCAAAGGCAAATTTTTGCTTGGAACTCAAGCAGTTCTGGAGAGCAAATGGGCTGTGAGACCTACCATAGCTTGACCTCCTGACAAATGTACTGCAAGGTAGTAGTCAGCTACGGCAGAAATTTAAAATGCTCTATAACAGCCTTATGGATCTTCCTATATGGCCTTTGGGGAAATCAATTATTCTATACCCCTTAACTTCTCATTTTGAAAAAAAGCATTGAAAAGAACAATGTTATTCTAGAGTTGTCAGGAGGATAAAGCAAGAAACAGCTGAGGCGTTGTGACCGCCCCAGCAAAACATTCCGTGAGAGAAATCTGCAAATAAAGATTCAGTGCAAACGCAGCTCCCCTGGACTCTTAACACCTGAGGGCAACCATACAAACTCCAGCCAAAGGTTTGGGATTCAGATGCACAGGCTCAGCTCTCTACTCCGCTTGGGAAAAACATAAGCATCTTACTTCCCCGGTAAATGCTAGGGGATAAAATAAAAAGCAGTACCTCTGAGGTGCAATAACCTCAATTTTAACGATATATAAACAGGGACTGGAGCTTGCATGTGCAACCCCAGCCTTTAGGATGAAGAGTCATACCCATTTCTTCATCTTCCATTCTTTAAGTATGTTTTACATACCAGGTTCAAGCTGGGAGAAAGACTGAGAAGGAAACAATCAGAGAAATGTGTTTTTCTGATAGTGACGAAACTCATCCAAGAGTCTGATTTTAATTCTCTGCTTGAGAAAATTTATCTCAGCCTCAGTCTATTTCATCCCACCAAACACCATAGTTTCTATGCTACAAAGAGAAAAAAGGGCTGACACCACCACCCTTAGTGGGCTTGCTAATCAAGCCTTTAATTTCCTTTCTGTTTTATTTGCCTGAGTTGAAAGCTTATGCATTAAGCAAAAATAAAATAGTTTGTGCCTTTGTTTGAGAAAGAAAAGATGGAAAAATCCTAAATTTAATTTAATTCAAAACAATTCTTTTCCTTGGCAGCTGAACCAAAAAAACCCACTAATTATTCCATGGATTCTAGCAAGATTAATTTATCCATGTCCTCATCAGCACAGTTTCCTGCTACAGCAGGTATAATACTTTCTATAAAAGCATCAGTTCACGAAAGACTTCAATTTCTTTGCTTGTTCTCTACCACAACATTTTTTTTCTTGACAGTCTAAAAAAAAACCAAAAAACCCAAACAAAAAGCTGAACAACAAGCCACACTCCAAACCCACTTAAAACAAAAAGGCTACAACTGTAATTCCTTATTTTATTCTACTGTTGCTTCCCTCTTTTTCCCTACTATTCATGTGCACAGCTAGATGTAATGTGCTACATTAATCAAAGTCGTATTTTATGCTTCACAGAATTTATCACACACAAATTTTTGATAAAATGACAGGGAGTGTTTGCTCAGCCACTTCTCAGTTACCTGTCTGACAGGCCAAGGAGAAGCAAGCAAGAGCTCAAGAACACTAGAAACCCACTGGGGCCTTGTGGTTCACTATCAAGCAGACCAGGACTCTGCTTCCAGAGCAGTGCACATCACCAGGTTCTCAAATCCAGAATACAGGCCTTGGGGTAAAGCCAGGTGCACAACAGTAAATCCTTTTTGTACAGAAGTTTTGAATGCAAACAAGCCACAACTACATAAAGAATCTGAAATTTCTCTCTCCTGTTTGAAATTATTATTTTCAACTACTTAGTCACAGGCCAGAGATGCCACTGGCCTGTGATTTAGCCCTTCATGATAAACAATCACAAATAAAATACTGGCAATGAACATCTCTGGGCATTTTACTCTAGAAAATTGACTTGTCTGAAATAGGTACAGCATAGTATTAATAATGTAACAAATGTTCATATATACTGAAAAAGCAAAGCAGAACCAGTTTCTAAACCACATATATACAATGCCATTAAACCTCTACCACACAGCAGGGAAGCAGCATCCATTTTGTGCACAAACTCGGGGATGCCTAGGCCAGGCTGACTGTAGTTCTGCCATACACAGGTTGGGGTGTTGCTCTTTAAACACAGTTAAGCAGCAATATCTTTATGAGTGCTTAACTGAACTTCTATTCCACTAATCATCTTTCACATCTGGCATTAATGTAAAGAGATTAAAGTAATGCCAGGTCTTTTACCGCCACCGATGGAATTATGAATTGATTTGCTAACAGTTATACACAGAATATTTCCTAGCCCAGAAGGAAAAAATGTCCAGCAGCAGCTATTCAGACTGAGACACGGAGATAATTTATCTACAGGCCTGCCACCAATATGTAATAGAAATAAACCTACTCCATAATAGGTGACATAGGAGGATGAAGAGTGACCTAAGATACTGCTGCAGTTCTGTGGAATGGGGTAAGTGAAGCAGCAGCAACTTTAACATGTGGAATCACTTGTCTGGAAGATAAACAGATTAGTTTGAGACTTGTCACCCACTTGGTTAATGCTTTAAGAACACAAACACCACGCATGGATAAGATTATGCGAATGGCTTGAACTAATAAAGCTGATTATTTCACTTGTAGTGAGTTTATTTGACAAATGTTTGGCTACAGCTGCTAAATGAGGTACACAAGTTCTACTTAGTGTAAGAAACTAACTGTATTGTGCATTTGTAATTTAATCACTATTGCTATATTTTAATTTAAATTTAAAGAATTGTTCAAATCGCTCTGAACTCAGAGTAAGATAAATCACACATCAATGTTCACACCTGTGTTTATACAGCTAAAAAAGTTATATAAATTCACTGCAGCTATTTCAGTTCTTCTGCCCTACATCAAGTTCAACTAAAGAAAAAAAAAGAAATGGAGCATCTTGACATACCAGTTATCATTTCCCCTCCATGATGGCCAGATTTCAGAAATCCAAAGACTGTTTTGGCTTGATAGGCACAATCCACACAAGCCTGTACAGCCTGCTGAAGTACCACATTGACAGGACCTGGTCCAAAATGGTCTGGAAGCTGCTGAACCTTCTTCTTATCCAGGTGAGGCCCAGAATTTCCATGTTTGTTCACATAAACACACACTGAAAATGTACAAGCCATATTTACTGCCAAGGAACCAAAACATCTTTCCGAGTTAGAACTGCATATTGTCATTTTAGTTTTAATCCTGCAGAAAAGTTATACTGGCCAACTCAAGAAGCTGAGCATGCAAACGTATTTTCAGAGCATGCGGAAGTGCTCTTATACCAAGGTCCTCCTGACTGAATCCTAAACTCACTTTTTTTCCTGCTTTCTGAAGCCCTCTTCTACCTCACTAATGTAACAAAGCTGACATTATCTGTGCCTGTGTTTTGACTAGTTTCTGCTCATACACTAGTTCCAGTGAAGTACAAATTACTGGCAGGTACTCCAAACTGCCAAGTCACAATTCTACAAAGCAGGCCTTATCAAGTTACTGCCTAAATTTTTTCCTATTTGAGAAGCTGCAACAAGAGAACTCGATGTTATATACCTGCCACTGATGCTCATTCTGAAGCACCCATATGGCACTAACATATACATCACACGGAGTGGCTACCAAAAGCCTGTAGCTTCAGAAACCCAAACCACTCACAGGATTTCCACACGGCAATACGGCCTTGTCTGCTAAATAAACACTTCTTTACAAACACTGTAAGGTGCTTTGAAGTGTAGCACAAAACAATCATATAGGATTTTTGTAAGTACTTTTTAAGGAGACCATGTGAAATTGTCTTCCAAAACAATTGCCAAGGCAGAAGAACATGGGAAACATGTAAATAATGGGGGTTTTTTTCTTGTTCATCCTGGCTGCCACATGACCAAGAATACACCCAAGACATTATTACAGCTTAATGAAAAAATGTGCCTCTGTGGTGATTGAGCAATCTAAACATTCTATTACACAAAAGACTGACATATTTTCTGTAGTTTGATTTTAGATAAAAACCCTCTGCTTTTAAAAATAAAGTATTTCTGCAAGAGTTTTAATTATGTAATGTCTTCATGTGTATCTGTTTACTCTCTGATGTCTGTAAATTGAAGGAAACCTATTTGTACAAATAATCAGAGTGACAAATCAACAATAATAGTATGGTATTTTCTGTCTGGGCTCAACAACAACTGCCTTGCAAAAGGTTTATCTTCCTAGGAAAAAGGTATGTGTTTTCCCCTCATCCATGACTGAAACTGGGTGTGAGAAGAGCCTGACAAGTTCTATTGTGAAAACAGGTTTTAAATGTAAAAAAGCACCCCAAGCAAAATTATCGTAATTTATGGAGTTTTTAGAAAGTAAATATACGAATTGTTTCTCTATAGGGTTACCAGTTCCTCAATGGGTTAGTTAATTTAATAGCTTACTTCTTTTCTGCAAATCCTTTTCAAGATACATTTCATTATATTTAGAGGCAAAAAAAAGCAAACATGAGGAAAGAGAAATGTATTCCCTCTGATTGCCTTTACTGGGTTTTAACAGAGTTGTTTCTTTTCATGTAAGGCTATATAGAGATAAAATCTCCATTTTGTTACATTACAGTACAGCTTGCATAGGATCAGAATATCGTTTGGGCTTTTAGCTACATCTATTCCCATTTCATACATTAAGGAGTGGGACAGATGAAAGAACTGTACAGTTTCCTTCTTCACACAGGAACAAACTGCCAGGTCTAGCAGATCTATCAAAAGTCCCTGTGCTCCAGCACTTATTGCTATAATGTGGGCATCAAAATACTAGTTCTGAAAAGTAACTCTGGCTCCTACAAATATATTTAAAAAATAAGGCCATTGAATAATGATTTACAGTAATAAGTTTGCAGCACTGTCTTCATAAAATGCAACTGCTTGACGTGGAAGCCATTTCACACACTTTTTTTTCTTTGTCTTTTACCTGTGGATATAACTGCTGCAGTTGCACCAGACAAACTGATTCCATCTTTAAGTATCTGCGTAGTGCCATTTTCCCCCTCAGGAGATGGCTGAGGAGAAGGAGATGTAGGAGTCAGTTGTTCCGACAAGATTTTTTTCTGTTAAGAGAAAAAAAAAAACCACAAAACACAGAGTCAAAATGTTTGATGTTTTTTAAGGAGTCTGCACAACCTTTCTGCTATCAGCTACCATCTTAATGAATGTGTGTATTCACACAGCAGAGAAGGGAAAGTTCAGGAAAGGAAGACCAGAAACTGTCCGTTTGCAGTTACACCTACTTTAGTAATGCAGTGGAAGACAAATGACTTAGAAAGGAACCCACCTTTACCTAAAAAGTGAGAAAAGAAAGAGCTTTATATACTAATTCATGACTCTTCTAAAAATCTTAGGAAGGTATTTTGGGGTATTTTCTTGTCCATGCCCTTCCAGCTGGGTTTATCACAGCTCAAGTAAGTTAGCTGGGCTGTGCATGTATTGCCATAAAAAACCTAAGTCACATCTAGGTGTCAACATTTACAGTGCACCTGTATTTTCCCTCAACTTGTTTCAAAGACGTTGAAATTCTCAGGTAACCACTTCCAGGAATTTTCAGGTGCTTCATGCAAGGCATCAAACAAGCCTGTAGTTACAATCCAGTCATGCTGGTTACCAAAACCTTTTTCCTTTCCCAAAGCAAACTTATTTGCAGCTTATCATATGACACATAACCAGAGTCCAGAGCACAGTGATTTGGAGATTGGTCTGTGTGCATTACCTTCTCCACCTGAGGAGAAGAGAATTTTGTTGTAAGTTGGTTTGGACTGGGGTTCAGAAAAGAGATGTGCACATGGAAGACATTTCACAGAATTACAAATTATACCGAGTTGGAAGGGACCTAAAAGGATCATGGAGTCCAACTCCTGGCCCTGCACAGAACATCCCTAAGAGTCACACCATGTGCCTGAGAGCATTGTCCAAACACTTCTCAAGCTCTGTCAGACTTGATGCTATGACCACTTCCCTGGGAAGCCTGTTCCAGTGCCCAATCACCCTCTGGATGAAGAACCTGTTCCTGATATCCAACCTAAACCTTCTCTGACACAACTTCAGGCCATTTCCTTGGGTCCTGTCACTGGTCACCAGAGAAGAGACCAGTGATGTGTTTTGATATACTATGAAAATACATCGAAATAGAAGAAATAATAAATCGAAGTTCATCACTTTTCCTTTCACCACTTATTCTTGCACGAGAACAGAGTACATTTTGACTCTTTTACCTAGCAAAAATTAGGAATTTAAGAGATGACCCAAGGTCTTGACACTGCTGAATGCAGCAAAAATTTGTGGCCACACGGTAAGGATTTACCAATAAAACTGATATACAGTGAAATAAAACTTCAGTCAATTTGCTAAGGAAGGCTCAGCCCTCTTCCATTTAGCAGTATTTATCCTTTACAGTTTTAGAAGCAGCTTATTTTCCAAGTAATGTATTGAAAACCATATAGAAAGCAATCAGAATATACTCTTTCCTAAAAGAACCAGTGCTTAATTTCTTCACAACACCTAGAAAAAAGATTTCCTCTGAAATCCAGGGCACTTTAAAGAAAAATTCTGTGCCACTTACAGTTTGGAGAAGACAGGTTTGGCTGGAGAAAGTACTTGACAATATGGCATAGGGTAGAGTCACCACGAACATAAGGAACAGACTGCCACAGCTTGCATTGTGAATGAGATGAAGTGGCAAAGGTGGCACAGAACCAAGTAGTGATGTATTACTTGTCAGGAATTGACCAATTATTGTAACACTGGATGACAGAAAGGTCTCCATCGTTAATACAGAGAAAAAAAATGCACTTGGGAAGACTGAGGTTTTGATCTGAAGTCCAACATTCCTGAAGGCTCCCTGTAGCAGAGATTCTTGGCAGGGGGGGCAGTTTTCTTTTACCATGCTACCAAAATGGGTGGTGGAATTGAGGGAAAAGATGAGGAAATGGGGAAGGATATAGTAATGAAAACAAAATACAAACACTAAACTAAGAGGAACCATCCCCTCTCCACACCAATGCACACATGTGGTGAGACCAGCTGGCTGTTTCCTACCTTCTCCCCCAGAAGGGAATATAGAACACTATGCTTGCTCAGATGAGGCTCTCCTTTTGCACCCCCCAGTGACAGGCAGCCAGATGCAAGCCCAGAGCCATGTTGTTTCACGAGACAGGCCACATTTCCAGCATGGCTGGACACAGTGGCTTGGTCTGGCTGGCCCCTGCCAGATGGGAGGGCACACCAGTTCTGTCTGCCTGCAGAGAGCAAGGCTCACAGCCTGTACCACCAGGACAACTTCACCAGCTTCACCCTCATGCTTAAAAACTCTTTTTGTGGAGTTGAACTGAGGGCTGGTACCCCCACTCAGACCAAGGGGTTTCCTCAACAGGAATTCTCTGCACAATTACATAAAGTGTACTTTTAAAATGTAATAAAAGAGATCTACAGAGCTTTCTTCTTTATTATGAAAGAGTAAAAACATACAGTGCAAGCTGTGAGAAACAAATGAAGAACAAAATCCAACAATCATCTCATACTTACAGAGCTTGGAAAAATTTTAATAAATAAATAATAAAAGTTAATATCTGCAAAATTATAAACACTGCAGCATAACAAATCTAAAGGGGCAACGAAATTCAAACAACTCTGCAGAGACAGGCAGATACCAATGTCCCTAAATACACCAAATAGCTCACACTTGAAGCACAACCATTTAGTGCAACACCTCGGGGGGAGGGGAACGTTTGCATCAGTCTAGGGGGATGGGTGGAAGAAAAAAAGCACTTTCAAGCCTCTAGGCACATACCACTTGCATATTTGCCTACATACTGTGAGGTGTACAGGCTGTATGGCTGCACTTCATGTCAGACACACCCTGTCTGTGCAGAACTCCCACAAAGCTCCATTTCCTCTCTTTACCCTTATGCTAACAGGTGTAATAGTCCAAAGAAAAGTTTGCACATATGTATAACATCTTGGCAATTTAACCACTTAGCAAAGCAATAACAGCCTTCTGTGAATTCTCGAAAGCAGCTAATTTTTCAAGTTTTTAATGCTTAAGTTAACGAAGTAAAAATCTCAAATTAGATACATCAAACCCAGACTGGTTTTGCAAAACCAACTCTGTGTTGCCTGGTCCCACAGAGGAAATCAGGAGTGCATAGAGGTACCTCAGATTTGCTGCCTCAGGAGAGGGAGTGTCAGCACTAAAACCCATTCCCGAAACATTACCCCCAAGCACTTCACACAAACCCGGTGTCAAATGCTCCAAGCATTGACTTTCAGACACTCGAGGCCCAGAAGCCTCTTCTAATGGCAAGGTGTCTCCAACTACTGTTTCAAAACATAGAAAAAGCCTCTCGATTTCTTTCTAATGAGAGCTAGAGGACAAAATTCTTACATGCAAGTGCACATTCCACCACACCTGAATAAGATCTTAAGATATAACACTCCCGTGTTCAATGCTGTCTTTTAAAGCCCTGTCCAGACTTATGAAGAACACCCTATCTAACAGCTAAGTCTGGATAGAAGCACCTTTCTCCTCTTTAATCTCTGTCACTGTGCATTTTTATACACCAAGTAAGAGAGAAACAAAACTGGAGACCAATTCCATCAATAGCCTACCAGTTTGGATGTCTGACTGCAAGGGGCAGGCAGCAGAGAAGAGTGCTCAGCTTTCAATTTACAGTCCCCAAAATCATTTCTTATCTTCTGATCATCATTTCTACAAAGTGCTGCTTCCAGTTTCATACTAGAGCTTCCAGCTATGCTCCAGTAATGTAACTGCACTAGCACTTCACACTGATCAGCACAATCACTGAAGGCAGAATCCCCACCTTGCCATTACTCTACCTCTTCCCACATCTTTAGGAATAGATCCCACAGCCCACACTGATACAGACTGGAGGAGAAAAGCCCCAAAACTTCTACTTTTTGATTCTTGTGGGGAGGAAAGGGGAATGAACACAAAAAAAAAACCCTTAAAAAACACCAGGAAAAAGCACTCGCCCCCCCACCTCCTCACTCGTGCTAGTGCAAAGCAGGAAGGAGCACTAGGACAGACTCAAATTGCCTGAGGAAAGACATTGCAGGATTGCTGCTCTTCTTGGACAGCCTGCCATGCATGAGCAAGCCTCAGAAAACAGACTGTACTTCCATGGCAATCCAAATTGTCCTAAGTCTGCCCTGCTGTGATCCTACTCTTCCTTGCAGCAGCGGTAGCATTTGTGCTTCTTGGGAGTGGAGCAGATGAAGGAAGTAGGAAGGATGGATGCTGTGCTAGCTGTCCAGCTGAGCTTCCTGAACTGGCTCACTTGGAGATTGCTCATCTGCCAGCGCTGGTGTCAGTGGGAAGTGGGGTGAGGGGACAGCAGTTCCAGTGTGCACCTGACCAAACAGCTCCACCAGAGCTGAAGCTGGAGGCAGCTGCCAACACTCCAGGTCTGACTCATCTGGGCAGGGAGAAAGGCATCATGCCTCTCAGACCAGGGCAGAATTAGGCCCACATCTAGACGAAGAAGCTTCCTGCTTCATGGTAGTAGAAGCTCCAGGATTAGGGGCTATCCATGAGACTCATTGGCAAATCCAGCTGTATGCTTAAGAAGCCTAAATTATGCAATAAAGCCCTCACTGTTTTTAATTCTTTGTTTCTAAACCTGAAAAAAAAACCCCGAAAAACCAAAACCACAAGCTATATATATGGTTCGGTAACAAACTAACCCAGACTAAAAAGCTTAAAGGCTTTCCTGTGTATTTCAGAATAGCATTTTTCAACACCAACCAGTCACCCACAAATAAAACAGTAATCTTGTTTGGGAATAAAATAATCCGCAGGATCTTATACTAAAATATTCCAGAAGAGCTATTCTACTTTTTTTCTCGTAATCAGTTGCTGAAAACAGTAAAGCCATGAAGGCTGAAGACAAGACAGAAAATTAAGTAATAATAATGAAAAATCTCACTACAAAATTTTGCAATATAAAGTAAAGTAGTAGATATGGACTAACCTTTTTTCCAGGTTTTAAACTTTTTTTCCTTGTTTTAAGACTTTCAGTATGAGAGGTGCTTTTTGTCAGGGGAATATTTTTAGGAGACCTGCCCTTCTTGGGAACTGCAGACTGTCCAGGGGGTTTGCCCCGACCTGGTTTCCTGCCCCGCTGCGCTGGTACTGGAGCAGATTTCTGTGGAGACTGCATTGAACGCCGGGTCACTTTGGAAGGGGAAGATTGGATTTTTGCACTGCTCTTTGTAATGGAAACTGAGGAAAAACAAAAACAAAAGGGAAGGGGGGGAAAACCTCAAAATGAACAATGGAAAGCAACTTTTCTAACAAAGGCTTAAAAAAATAAAAGTGTACTGCACAATTTACATTGTAAAATGAATATACTTTTTACTTTGAACTTAAGTGGTTGGCATGAAACTACAGAACTTCACTGAAGCCAAAGAGAGAACTCTTTGTACCCATTCTTTTAGAGGGACTTCCCTAAGAGAAAAACATTCAAATAAAAATTGGGAAAAAAACCCCAAGAATTAATCCACTCACCTTATAAATGCTTCCCATAATTTAATTACAATATTCATAAAGTGCCATTCATCAAGAAGGCCTTCAAAAATACTTCCCAAATTATACAACCTATAATACACCCCTTTTCTGCTAAAAGCAGTTTCCACAATTACAAGACATGCAAATTACTCAAAAAACAACTTTGAGTAGCAAAGAAAATCATCCCAGTGACAAGGAGAAACTGATGGCAGGCAAAATGTCCTTAATGAGTCTGAGATGCTGGTTTAGAAAATTAAGCTCACATTATCGTGTCCAGATTTTTCTACCTGGTAGAAATTTCGGAGATGGGATTCCAAAAATCAAACACAAAGTATCATTTTTCTTCATTCTTAACACAGAAGTGATTTTTTCCCATGAGATGGGTTTATCTCCCATCCCAATCCAATATGGGATCCCAACAGATATCCACTTGGATATGTTTCAATATGCATATGATGTGACAGCATTATAATCTGGTGTGAGGCTCTAAGATGTAACCAGATTTCATTAAATTAAAACTTCCTAGTGAACAAGTCTTTCCCACCCAGCTCTTCTCTGAAATAATGATGGTTTTATTTTAACAATCCCCTTCCCAATGGACAGATTAGAACACCAAAAAGACGCTGAACGTCTGGACATATCCTCAATGAGAAGATGTACTGCACTATGCTACAACAGCACCTGTGGCCAACGAAAAGTAAATACTAAGTCCCTGTGGCCAAAAAATACTCCATTCTGTTGGCCCAACCATTGGCAGGCAGACAGAAGCATAAGTTGCAGGACAGGTAAGTAGAAGACGAAATAGGGCAATTTTTTGACATCAGATCACCTTTGTTGAGAGTTATGCAAAAGAAACACAACATATTTGAAATAATTTGAAACCTTTACACTAAAAATTACACAGCTTTCTAGTATCACACTGTCCCTATCACAGTCTTTTGCATCTTGCTGATCATGAAATGCATGTGATTCACCCCAACCTTAAATACCATAAACTTAATGCAGCATAACTTAGAGAAGCGTTGCAAGTTAGAGTTAAAGCAGGCTTTGACTGTGTCGGTCACCAGTGCCTGATTTGAAGTGCTAATTCATACCAGAAATGGAGCATAGGGGGCTGCTAACTCTGGATTTTTGTGAATTTGGAATCTTTCTTCAATGAAAACATTAGTATGTTGAAGCTTTCTAGTAAGCAAGTAAAACAAAAAATAAAACACAAATATAGTTTTGAAATTAGAGATTGAGAAAATAAAATATTTAAAGATTGAATAACAGTTTTAATGTCGAACTCTATGAATTATATTCAACTGAACAGTCCAGCACCTTGCTTTACATCTGTTCCTTTAACTCTGTATCTTTATTCAGGAGTTAACTGTTTTTAAGTATTTGCAATAGAAAATGTCACTGTAAGATGAAATATACACTGCACACAGACTTCTTATAGAATACAAGTACGACTGACACACATTTCTAAAGCAGTAGGAGCATTTACATACATTGCTATTTGCCTGATTCAGTTACTAATCTAATATTTCTAAATGGCAGTTCAGAAGAAATCTCTTCATTATGGCTGGTTGCAATCCTAATACATCAAATGAAAACTTGATATCTCTAGGTATCTGAGAAGGACCACCTTCTGGATGTACAAAGTGATCACTTTCCTTTTATTTATGTATGCCAAAACATATTTTCATATGCAATGACAACTTAAAATAAGATGAACAGAATTTCAACCAAATGCTGGCACAGCATTATACTTATGTTCCTGAACTGCTGAACAGCAACTCACGTTAAGCTGTATATCTGGAAAGCAAAACAATATCAACTGTATGCTGTACAATACAACACTACATATTGTATTATACTTTCAACAATATAAAATGCAGCTATTTTTATTTATTTGTGCCACACAATTATACATAGAACAAAACAACCATGACCTTGTAAAGAAATACTGTTTAACAAATTCTTTGTGCTTCTGCCTGTGCTGAAATCCAGCAAATGCATTTCTATTCTCACACAGTAAAGACACAGCTGTTGTTAAATACACACTACTTTCAAGTCAACAGGTTCTAGCAGCACAGGTATGAGTTCTGGACACTGGGCAATCCCTATTCCCTTCCAGAAGGACATTTACCGGACAAAGAGTCACAATGCAAACAGCTCCAGCCACTGCATGCTGCCCTCTTGAACCACACACATCAAGCACTACCTTATCTCACCTTCCTCCTACCTGTATATGCCAGAGGACCAAATATGAGCAGCATTAACCATTAAGGGGGCAGGGGGAATCAGGTCCCATTTGGTATTTTCCCTTCTACCTACGGCTGAAGCTGCTTTTTTTAATAGGCAGGACTGCAACAAAGCCCATGCTGACTGAGCAGCCTCCCAGAGACAGCAGCAAATGGGGGAGCTGCTATTTGCATTTGTTGATTTAAGAGAGCATGGGGGGGAGCACAAGGGAGTGGGAGACTGCTAAAGTAATTCCCATATTGTCTGCAGGCTGTATTGACAGTGATCATCAGTCACCTGCTCATACTTCCCTCACCCCGGCCTTCAGCAGGAGACCAAAGGTTACACTGGGTCACAGGATCTAGGGGGAAATGAAAAGACATGCAAAATCAAGCTGCCAACCCACTGCATCTCTAGACAGAGTTATCCCCACTAGGCCACATGTTCCAAAAACTAAGACATTTTAATAGTCTCATGAGAACTTGTTAAAATATAACGATGAAGAGAATAGAGAGGAAAAATGCCAAGCTCTGCTTGCAGTTACTGCGGTATTTAGCTGGGATATTTACAACCAAAAAAGCCCATTTGCCTTTTGAGGATGCTGTTTTGCATCACAAAGGTCCTCTCATTTGCACAAACAAAATCAAGCATTTGTGTCATGTTGCTCATCTACACAAATATCCACCACTCCAGTTTCAGGAATGGGATGCATTGCATGGCTTTGCTTCCCAAATATCTTGTTTAGAGCCAAAACCTGTACAGGCACCCTCAATAACTGAAGAACAGAGGTCACACTACACAGATATACTTTACCATAGAAACGTTAGCAACCAAGCCACACTTTCAAAGTTCACAGAGCTCTAGTTATAGTGCCACGTTTGTGTGGGCTATAGGTATACAGCCCTTCATACAACTCACAGCTTTCATACTTTCAAATACTTCTCTTTCGAAACATTTTTTTTCTCCCCCCGCCCCCCCCCCCCCCCAACCAGTTCTGTGACAATCCCAACACCTGCAAACTTGCATTTAATGTAAGAGAAACCCCAAATCCTGTATCTTGGAACTCACAACCTGGAGATGCATGGCCACAACTCGGTCCCTCGCTGAAACAAGCAGATCCACTGCAATCAACTGAGCTCATTTATATGAAAAGGACCCAGAAGAGTACACCTTACATGAGGGCCAAATTCTGCTTGCAGAAGCAGAAAAACTGCCCAGATACAGGCAGAACTGCAAAATTTGACCCCAGAATGTTATCTCCAAGATCTCTTGCCAGAATAAGTAAGGTATTTAAGACAACTGTGAAATCTGAAGCTAGTGAAACCTCCAGTACTTGGGAAGGGGATGGAACAGATGACAGCTCAAAAGCCTGAATTCTCATGCAATTCTAATTAGTAAAATTCCCTCAAATAATCAGCAGTGACAGTTTCACTCCGTGTTTTTATGCAAAGCAGGGGGAAAAATAGGTTCCGATTTGTAGTATTTAAACATTATAAATCTCCCATTAATCTAGTGTCACAGAACCACAATTACAAGACAAGACTTAAAACAGCTGATGGGAAATTACACAAAGCAAGGTAGGGGCTCACTGCCATGTATTATGTGAACACAGAATTGCTACCTGAGGTGAAAGTGCCAATTAGGCCAGTAAAAAAAGTAGCTCCCTTTTAAAACCAGGTTTTCTTTCAAGACAGAAATTATTCTATTTGTACTGTAGTACCGTTCCTATGCCACCCCCAATATATAAACCCAATGTCCCTCTGAGAATATAGAAGTTTGGTCCTTCTACCATGTACAGACAAAAGAGGCAAAGAGATTTAGCAACTTACTCTAAATCCATGTGAGCATTTCACAGGAGAAGTAATGGAAATATATATCCTGAATTCTAGCCTGGAATTTTAACTATAAAATTAACCTTCTTTAATACAGTCAGTTATTATCATGATAGTTTTGACAACTGGCAAAGGAAGTGGAAAAGATTAGCAATTTTTCAAAACAGCTTACTGCCAAGGATTATAAAAATTTATGTCCTTATGTCTCAATTGAACAACAGAGCCATACAAAAGTCTAACTGTCTGTAATACATTCCACCTCTTCCTATCTGTGTTTGGATTACTTCTGGTTATGAGGTAGCTGTGAGATACTAATTGATATGTTGCTATGATACAAAATCAGTTATAAGTCATTATTCTGCTATCTAAAAAGCAACATCCCACTTGGAAACGTCAAGGTCCACCTTGGCAAGACATGGACACTACAGTTTGAAATTTTCACTTTTCTAGATTTCAGTTTCTGTTACCAATATAATAAAAGAAATAAAAAGTCTCTGTCTTCTGCAAAAATTTTTAGCCTATCTTACACAGAGGACTGAAAGGTAAAATGGAGGCTGCCAAGCAATGTAAGACAAAAATGGATGAAAGAAAAAGCATTTCTCTCCCAGTGACTTCCCCAGGCAGCACTGTAGCATCTTCAGTCCCTCAGTTCTTCAACTCCATCCCCAGTCTGCCACATTTTCAAGAGGTAGGCAAGCCACCCCCTACAGAACCAACCACTGAAAATACCATTTAAGATGCATTAAAACCCTCTGCTAATCAAATTAACACACATCAGTTCCAAAACCCCCCAACTTTTAAGCTAAGATGGGGCAGGGGATACATGGAACTTGGGAGTTACAGGCAAACGAAAGGCTTCTGGAACACCTCTTCAGTTAGTCCCCAGAAACCAAGAACTGTGAAAAGCCAGCTTCTAGTCACCCTTCAACAAATGTTGCCATTGTAACCACATTAGCAAAATCCCAAACCAGACAAACCCCAGCAAAAAAAACCCCCTCTATTTTGTTGATAATCTGGAAGAAGGAAGACAAGGAAGAGAGCAAGCAAATAACTCAAACTATCAAAACAGCATCAACTTGAGTTACCTGAAGTGAACTTAGATGTGCTGATGATGAATCTGTCAATAAGCCTGGTAAAGCCCAGCTCTACACACTGAGTACAAATTTAACAACCTGACTTTTCATCCAATCGTTACTAATTCTGCCCTGGTTTTGCCATTATTTTTCCCCAAATAGCATAAGCAGGATGAAAGGTGGGCCCAAAATTAGACAATAAAATGCAACAAGCTTCGGGGGAAGAAAAAAAGACACACAGAGCACGGATAGTACAATGCCACAATTTGTTTTGTCTCAGCATCTGAATGACAGCACTGATACTCTGGACATAGCTTACCCTTATTAACACAGATTTGGAAAATATCCACTCGATCCCATCCACTAGCAGGGGACTACAACCATTTGCTGTGGCTTGGCACAACTACGTTAGTAACTCTACTGCTTAGTCCTCACAGGAGTAGGGTCTTTTATTACTCAAGCTGCAGGTGGAAGGTCTGTACAGTAGTGCAGCTTTCTGTTTAGAGTATACTGAAATACCTGCAGTGTCCATAAGACCTGAACAAGAGCAAATAAAAAAAATCCACGTAGCAGTCAAAAATACATGTGTTGAGTACTTCCTATTTACAAGAAAACTACAATTACCTTATAAATAAACATGGTAAGATGACGAGGAATCCAGACTTACAATAAGGTGACATCTTTGGGAAAGGCAAAACCTTTATTTTGTCTTAAGTGATTACTGCCCTGTAGCAGCACTACCCAAGTCTTGCTCCAAGATGTCAAGAAACATTAATACCAGATAAAAAAAGCTTAACATTTGAGAGAATGTGGCAAATCAGATTTTAGCCTGAAGCACTGAGGAGTTTTTCATGTACAATTCTGAAGACAGCATAAATCTGCTTACTGTATGTGCCTGATTTAACTACTGTGATCTGCTCGTGAAGTGAAGCTGGCTGCACTGACAGAAAAATAAAACCTCCAGCAGTATGAAATTGTACCACTTGAGGTTTTTTTCTTTAATGAAACGTAATTACCATGCTTATCTGATTTTTTTTTTCAGCTACACTAAACAACACAGAGTCCTCACAGATTTAACTGTAGCTCTGTCTAAAGTTTCAACACTTTTGTTTCATCTGCAAATAGGGCAATACTTAGGTTTGTACTGATGTTGCACATTTGTGCACAACTTGGCTGCAAACATAACAGAGCTATTTTCACATAATTTCATCAGCAACAGAGAAGACCATATCTAGTACCTAGTTTAGTAAAAGCTGCACAAAGTAAACATGGAGAACATAACTGATAATTAAATAAAACTAAGAAATCATAAAATAGACAAATAAGATACTTTTAAATCTCTGCTTGAGCCTATACTACTCTTACTGCTGCAGTTTTAGAAGGAGACCTTTAACATCAACACCCTGATTAGCATAATGAAAGAAGATTGCTCTCACTGATAATAAATGCACTAAATTAGGAGAAAAGCAATGAGGGGACACAGGGTGTGGGAGAGGGAGAGACAGGGGAGAGGGAAAGAAGGAATATGAGTAAGAGTAATAGCTGCAGTGTATCATGTTTGGGGTTTTTTTTGTTGTTTTTGTTTTTGTTGGGTTTTTTTCTTAATTATTTTATCATCCCTTGGCTCCCAAATTTTTAGAGTGCAGAAAGCAGTTCCAGCTTTTTCAGTTGTCTGCATCAGCTTTATCCTTCAAAAATCCAGGCTGGGGGGATCATGGATATCTAGAAACTTATTCCTCTCTTTCCAGATGGTATTCACATATAAGTGATAGATACTACTTAATACTGAAATCAATCTTTGCAGGTGAAACTACTTATTGTTTCCCACATGGATTGTCCCCAGTTGTTCTTTTGTCTTCTCTCTTTCATGGAAAAGGTTTTCACTTCGTAGCTGGTTTTTGTTTTTTTTTTTTTTTCTAAATTTCATGTCTTGTGTTTCTCTTTCATGGAAAAGGTTTTACTTCTACTATAAATAAAAAGGTGGGTTGCCTAAGTAACTGCCATTTACATGTAATAACTAAACAGTAAAATAAATTTATACAGAAACAGCAAATAGAAATAGTTCTGACAATCTCCAGTCACCTGCTGTCTACTTCAATCATAAGCCTCAAATACAACGAGCTACAGAGCAATACAAGGATACCAAGAATATTTCTGGGTATAGCAACAGATTTCTATTATTCAACTAAGTAAAGTAAAAATTACAATCTATTGTGGTTAAATAGAAAAGTACATTTGGCCTAGAAAAAGAGTGAATAAAAACCATGCAAAAGATATAAAACCTTAAAGGCCTTCTTAAAGTCTATCAAAAGCAGAAGTTACATGGACCCAAGAGATGACCAAATTTCAGAATGAGCAAATGCAGAAGGTAACACTAAAGCAACAAGATGGAAATTTTTTTGCATTCATACTCACTCCAAGGAAGCACACAAATGAGTAAAAGCCCAAAAATCCCAAATACCAATTAATGAATGATCATGGAAGGAACAGAAAACATAACAGAAGGCAGCACTATGTCGCTAAGTTTCCATATATTGTGCACTTCTGCATCCAGTGCCTCAAAAATGCAAAGTGAAAAGGAAACAGTACAGAAGAACGAGGATGACCAGAGGAATAAAACTAACCCCTGATCAACAAAACCAAAATCTTCCTACAAAAGTACTGGAAGTACAAGAACCTGTTTCAGTACAGGAAACCAAGGACAACAAATGAAACTATCAGCAAGGAAAATTAGTATCTCCTTTACCACAAAAACATACTCAAGGAGAGAATACCTTATGTTGTAGGTGCTAAAAAGGATGTTGAAGGTGCTAAAAGTTTAGATGGCTCCAGTATATAATAGAACAGGTTAGGTTCCTCCCCTTTTATGCTGAGTACTTGAGAAGGTAACCAGCATAAAAGCATTATTCTGGAAGGCTTGGAAGGTGCTGGGCTGCAGATGGACAGATACTAGGAACACTTGTGCAAACCTGTCTCCTGTACTTATGCATTTCTGCAGATATCTGCTTTCAGTCAGTGCTGGAGAAAGCCTTCAAGAGCAGATGATCCCTCAGACTGCTCCAGCACAGACATTACCATGTCAATCTCTTTCATTAGAGAGGCAGCAGACCAAGCCAACATTAAGCACTGAAGTCAAACCATACATAACCAATCACTACTATTGGAGATATTTCTAATGACACAAATTACAATATTAGCTAAGCACATCTTCTGATAGTATAAATATTGAATGGTACATTTCATACCACTGTGCACATATCCTGACATCCAGCCAGGTCCACTGAAGTCACATCTGCTAAGGACCAAGGACAAAACATAAACACAAATATTAGGGCCTGAAGGCTACCAACAGTTGGTCCAAAACAACTTTTCACCTAACATCTCTGTATTATCTTCTATCTTAGTTCATGAGCTATTACCAATGAGAGGTACAGAAGATACAGTTATTAGGAGTAAAAATAACACATAATCAGTCTGGTCTGAATAAACTCCCCCACATTCTAGAAGCCTGTATTTAAGTTGTTCTTAAACGCCTCCCATGGCAGAGGTCCTATATTCTCTCTGGGCATCCTAAAAGGATAAGACAGTAGACAGCTGAAATAAAAGCTTCCCTAATTTTCATACTGTCTCCCTTACTGCATTTCATCTCTCTTTCAAAAGGTTAAATTAGACCCCAAAATACATCTCATGGCAGGAAATTGTTGTCCTAGGTATGAATGAAATTTAAAGTATCCTTATTTGCTTTCATACTTAAATTGCAGGATATTGGCTTTGCGTGTTCACTAAATTCATTATATATTTTTTCAGCCCTCTAAGTAGTGATTCAACACATTTAAATGCTTTTAGCTTTACAAAAATCAAGAATACTTTTCATATTCACTCTGGAATTCAAGCCACTCTTAAGTCTACTTATTGTAGTCAATTATTTTCACTTTCTGTTCCAGAAATTCAAGTCAGAAATACTGAGGTAACCAGAAGGAAAAAGGTCCAGACCAGAATAACACTTCAATACTTCAAGCAAATCCCTGCAAGGTAGTACTTGTCATATTTTCTCCCTTAAAAGGAGCAGCCATAGTGTGACATAATGAAGAATCCTGACATCATCATATTTCTGAATTGATATGACTTGATTATACTCTTCTTGAAGTTATTATTTACATCTTAATAAAAGATTGTCATTGTAGTTCTTTAATGGCTCAATAGCAATCAAATACAGTGAAAAGCCTAACCTGAGAGCAAAAAATATTTAACCCAGTTATGTAAATTCAACAAGTGTGTATGACACATACAAACATAAAATATAAAATAAATAA